>APFE030128362.1:301466-324289 GCA_000404065.3 Pinus taeda | reverse complement strand
TGAGGCCTAGTAAGAGAGCTTCATACTCAGCCATGTTGTTAGTGCACCTGAAGTTCAGTCTGTAGGCTCGGCCCTCTGCATGGTTGTTTGGTTTGTTATGTATCCAAACTCCAGCTCCTGCCCCCAACTTGTTGACTGACCCATCAAATTCTAGGAACCATAAGATCTCTTGTTCTAGGGGAGGTTGAATAATATCTCTGTGGTCTGGACTTGTGAGTTGAAGTTTAGGTTCTTCATCTAGTTTGACTTTTAGAACAGTCTTCTCATTTGATGGGATCAACTTTGTTTCTAGAGTTTGTTTATTAAAGTTCTGATCTTGTTTGAGTGTCTTGGTTTCATCATCATTTTCTTTGTCCTCTCGAACATTTCCATCTTTTGATTCAACCAATGTTTCTATGTCAGGGGTCCCTTCATTGATATGCTGATCTATTTTGATTGTCTGGATTTCTTCATTGTTTGTGTGACCGGTATTGTCATTAAAAAGGATATATGAGTCTATGTCAGAATGGACAGCATATATGGGGAAGTTTTGAGGCTTTTCTTCAGTGCTGACCATGTATTTCATGAGTGACTCTCTATATAGTCTCTTGGGTTGACCAAATACTGTGATTGTGGCATATTACATGTCTAATTGAAGGGACCCTTGAAGTTTAGCCCCCCATGATCTTGACAATAACATTCCATACTTGGGTGGAATATCAGCAACGACAACATCCATCAAGATTGTTTTATTTGGGTATTGGACCAGGGACACACACAAGTCTTTTATCAAGCCTAGACATTTAACTTGGCTGGAATCAAATGAAAATAGGTCCTTAGATGGCCTAGTAATATCTAGATTCAACCTCTCCATGACTTCTTTTGGCATCAGGTTATGAGAGGCACCTGAGTCAAACATTGCATTGTGTAGTATCTTATCATGGATATGAAAGCTAACATAAAAGGGTAATATCCCTATGCCTACTATTTTTCCATCAACTTCTGGACCAAAGAGTAATTTTGGGGTATCATCCAGCACATTGACATTGTCTTTGTCTCGAGTGAGTTGGAGGGACTTCTTGATCTGTTGTTTGTAGATGTCATGTTTGGCTAGTTCTGCAAGAGGAATGGCTATTTTGAGTTTTCCAACTTCAGCTTCCAAATCAAAGGGTTTTTCAATCTGAACCGTAGTGTTGTGGGTGACCATATTTTCTTTGTTAAGTAAGGTTTCTTTTTGATCCTCGACTTGATCTTGGGGCTTCTGTTTTTCGTTCATATCTTGTGGAACTTTTGTTGGATTAGGCTGTAAAGATGATGCAGCTAGTGGCTTCTCTGTTGAGGGAAGTTGTTCAGTAATTTCTTCAATGGTTACTTCCTTTGTAAGTGAATCATTTATGTTCATTGGTTCTGTTACTATGGCACCCTTAGGCTGAAGTCTGTCCTTTGTTGTTTCAGGCTGTGTTATGTTTATAGTTCTACTTCTTAGTTTGTATTGTTTATGAACTTCATAAACAGCTATGTCATAGCCTTGTTTGAAGTCAAATGACTCACCTGACTTGGTCTGGAATTGTTTAATGTCCTCATCTTCATGATCCTCTTGACTTAGGAAAACTTGGTGCTCATCATCAAGGCCCATTAGGTGAATGTGGGTGTCATCCACTTGCTCATCTGAAGTGGATGTTTCAGCATAGTTTTCCTGGAACGGGGGTCTTATCTCTGGATCAGAGTTAGCTTTGCCCACGTTAGGGTTTTGGTTTCTCCTGAAGTTTGGATTTCTGTTAGGGTTGTTTTGTGGTGCTTCCCATGAAGACTTTCTCTCCACAGATTCTACCCTGTCACCCAACCTCTTCATACCAGAGATTATTGCATCCAATTTCTGGTCAAAGGCTGAGGGTTCTTCTTTGAAGGCAACTCTTTTTTCCAATCTTGCCCTGTTCCTCTTAGCGATTAGGTTAGCCTTGACTGTGACAACAACCTTTTGTGCTTCTTCGAGGGTTTGAGGGGCTCTTTCTTTCAATTGATAAGCCATGTCAGGGTCAAATCCATCAGGGAATTTGTATAAGGCCAAATCAGGAGGAGGTCTTAAGTTCTGGGGTATTGCATTGTATACATTGTTGAACCTAGCACAATACTCTAGAACTGTCTCTTGGGGACCTCTCTTAATCATGTCATATTCGCCAAGTATATGCAAGGGATCCTTATTTTTCTCCCATCTGTTGGTAAAGGCTTGGTAAAGCTCATCAGGGGTTGTGATGGTATTTGCAGGAAGTGACCTGAACCAAGTTCGGACATCACCTGTTAGGCTTTGGACAAAAATTCTCATTCTCACACTTTCATCATCTATCTCATAGTTCTCAAAATGATCCTGCATCCTCTTGGCATGCTGAATAGCAGAGAACGAGCCAGTGGAGTCAAAATATGAGATTTTGGCTTGGTAATCCTGAGGTAGAGCTGCAGGATTAGCAGGTAATTGCAGAGGTGCATACCTCATTAAGCCATATTCACAAGGTTTGGGGGATTGACAAGGACAACTGGACAAAAAGGAACAATGACCAAGGCTGTGTAACAGTATAGCACAACTAGAGTGGTTGGTCAAGGGAGTATGTGTGGGGGATGAGGATGTGAGAGGGGGGCTTGAGATGTGGATGGAGAACTAGGGGAATTATGGTGGAGCGAAAAAGAACCTTATTGGAGTGGAGATGGGGTTGGGGTGAACTGTCTCTGGACTTAAGTCAGCAAGCTTATCTGGCCCTTGCTGCTTCTTGATAGATTTAGGGATTGTATTAGGATTTTCAAAGACAGTAGGTGGGTTTGGGTCAGGATTTTCCCTAGTGTACTGAAGATTCTTCTTGGGATCCAGTTTCTGAGCTAGTCTTTTCGTTTTTTAGGAAAATTTGTATCTCGCAAGGACTGGACAAGATTTTGAAAAGGCTATATGTATCTTAAAACGAGTATGAAGATTAACTGAATCAACTCTTCCCTGAGGCTCTTAGTGTTGGTACAGAAACAACTTTGAAGGCTTCTTGACTGATATTCAGGTTTCAAGTGTAACTTTAGCAGATATATAGTTTTTTCTAAATCCTGAAGAGCTCCCCAGTGGAGTCACCATTTATGTTAACACCCAGGTTGTTCCCTATGACTCCCAAGGGAATACGGCCGGGGTAACCACTAACCAATCTTTGGATTACAGCTCCTAACCCAGCTGTAATCAGAGAGGGCTCTCTCTATAAGGTTTGTCTCTGTTCTGTGGTGATATTAGGCTAGTTATGAAGTAAAGGTTTTTGGTTTATGTTTGGTTGGAAGGATGTTTTTCTGTACTTAAGGATAGATCTGGTTTTTTGTTGCATGAGGTATTTTTTTTTGTTAAGATGAACAATCAGATGGCAGAGGCTTATCTGAATGAGAGCAATAAGCTCGACGATTCCAATTACTCCAATTGGAAATTTAAGTTGCAGACCCTGTTGGAGGGGAAAAACGCATGGGTGATTGCAACCGATGATGAGTTGAAGCCAACCCTAGCTACAGGCGAAAAATCAGCAACAATCCAGGACTGGGAAAAGAGGGAGAAAAAGGCAAAGGTGTTGCTCAAATTGTCTGTGACAGATTGCATTATTCCTCATATTCGAGAATGTAAAGCTACAACAGACATCTAAACAACTCTCAAAGACTTGTACGAGATTAAGAACACAAATCACCTATTGTTTCTAAAGGGAAATATTCTCTCCATTAAAATGGAGGAGAATGAATTAGTAGCATCCTTCATTTCTCGTATCAAGGAGCTTAAGAATAAGCTAGGTGAAATTGGAAAAATAGTATCAGACACTTATTTGGTCACGATTACCATGATGGTATGACTGACAACTATCAGATGTTCATCACTGGGTTGAATGCGAGAGAGAAATCCCCCAAGTATGAGGAATTAATAGGGATCCTAATGTAGGACGACGGAAGGTAGATGACCCTAAAACCCTAGAGCTCAAATCTTGCCCTAATGGCAAAGAAGAAGCTCTTCAGAGGAAAGACAAATGCATCACACAAAAGAGGAGGAACCCCACAAAGAAAGCCACTTCCATCGCAAGCTATGTTTTCAAACAGAAGTGATTCAGGACCAAAATGTTTTTATTGCGGTAAAGTTGGTCATATGGCTAAACATTGCCAAAAGAAGAAGTTTGATGAAGGTCAACATAGACACAAGAAGCATGCAAGCCATCTAGATGATGGAAATCAGAATTCAAATATTACATTGTTTGTATCTGATTCTACGTTGTCAACTAAGGAGGATGAATCAGAAACCTAGTTCATGGACTCAGGAACCTCCTCTCATATGATAGGTAAGATGAATTAGTTTAAAAAATTTAGAGAATCCAACACTGGTATGAAGGTCTACCTTGGAGACTATACAGGGTATGAAATCAAGGGATATGGTGATGTCCCTATCATACTACCTGATGGAAACATTAGGAATATTCATGGTGTTATGTATATACCTGGGATAAAAAAGAACTTGATTTATATATCTAGAATAACATATAAGGATTTTAAGGTAGATCTCTTTAAATCTTATTGTGTAATTAAAGACATGCTGGATCGGATGAAGTCCATTACAACAGGTGTATGTGTAGGAGGATTTTATAAACTGGATGTCATAAGTGTGTCACATCAAGCATTGGCATCATCAGCCATGTCTGCAAAGAATCTATGGCATCAAAGATTTGGGCATATAAAATTCAGTGACCTACTACTTCTTCAGAAAAAAGGTATGGTGAATGGTCTTCTTGTTTTAAAGAGTATGCATGTTGATTGTGAAGCATGTTCCCTTGGTAAATTACATAGAGATGAATTTCCTGCTATTGTTGATAGGAAGCAGACAGTTATACTTGAACTTGTACATACTGATCTATGTGGGCCAATGTAGACAAGGTCGTTAGGAGGGGCCTACTATTTTCTTATTTTTGTTGATGAATGTACAACGTTCACCTGGGTGTATTTCCTTAGGCAGAAAATTCATGCTTTTGAATGCTTCAAGCAATTTAGAAGTATGATTCAGAAGAAAATAGGAAAGTTCATCAAAACTCTTCGCTTAGACCAAGGTGGGGAATTCAAGAAGGGTGACTTCATCAATTATTGCAAAGAACACGAAATACAACAACAGTTCACAACACCTTACAGTCCTCAGCAAAATGGGGTTGTGGAAAGGAAAAACAAAACTCTCGTGGCGTGTGCCCATAGTATGTTGAAAGGTAAGAATTTGACCAATGGTTTTTGGGCAGAAGCTATAAACACTACAATGTATCTTAAGAATAGGAGTCCTACTAAGTGTTTGGATTATTAAACTCCTTTCGAAGCATTGTTTGGCTTCAAACCTGCAGTAAGTCATCTTAGAGTCTTTGGATGTAAGGCTTTTGCTCATGTCCCAAAAGAAGATAGGAAGAAATTAGATTCAAAATCCATTAAGTGAACTTTGATTGGATATTGTATTGATTTTAAGGATTATAAGTTGTTTAATCCTTCTACTCATAAGGTGTTTGCAAGCATAGATGTGGTATTCCATGAATAGGTAGACGATGGGAACCCTATTTGGAATGATGAAGAATGGCATGTGCCTTTATTGCTAGAAGAAGGTGATGAAACAGGGACCGGTCAGCAACAATGACAACAGAAGAAAGAAGAAGTGGCTGATCAAATCAGGTTTGAAACCAGTCAGCAAAGGGGATATCAAAACAAGTTTTAAGCCACTCCACCACTCAACAGATCAGGTAGGCAAACTCAATTGCCAACAAGATATAGAGAGAATGTTTTTATAACTAGTATGTTAAGTGTTGTTGAGCCCTCCAGTTATAAAGAAGCTAGTCAATATGATTAATGGAGGGCATCCATGGAAGAGGATTATGAGTCAATACTTAAAAACAAAACCTGGGATCTAGTTGAGCTACTTGAAGGCAAACAACCCATATGTTGTAAAATCTACATTCTTAAATGGTGAATTAAAAGAAGAAGTGTATTTTGTGCAACCTTAGGGGTTTGTTAAACAGGGGGAATAACATTTAGTCTATAGATTAAAGAAGGCATTGTATGGACTAAAACAGGCACCAAGGTCATGGTATGACAAAATTGCTTCATTTTTCCTACAAAATAGTTATAAAAGAAGCAAGAATGACCCTAATCTGTACAACGTGTTTGACAAAGAGGGGGAATTTTTTTTGATTTCTCTATATGTAGATGGTCTTATCATTACAAAAAATGAAGATGAACTCATTAAAGAAATCAAAGAGCAAATGTCACTAGTTTTCGAGATGAAAGACCTTGGAGAGCTACACTACTATTTGGGTCTGGAAATTTGGAGGGATTATGGCTATACTTTTTTATCACAGGGTAAGTATGTCAAGAGTTTACCGAAAAAGTTCAGAATGGATCAGTGCAAAACTGCAGTAGTGCCTTTATAGTAGAATACCAAACTTCAGAATGATGATGGTTCTAAGGAGGTAGATGCAACATTGTATAGACATCTAGTTGGGAGTCTAATATACTTTACTACAATTAGGTCAGATTTGGCTTATGAAGTAGGTGTATTGAGCCAATTCATGTCAAAGCCTCTTGAGAGTCATTGGGTTGCAATGAAAGGTGTCTTAAGGTATCTGCAAGGAACCTTAGACTTTGGTATTATTTATACTGATTCGTTTGATGTTAGATTGACAGGATTTTCAGACTTCGATTGGGATGGAAATGTAGATGAAAAACAATCCATAACAGGTTATGCATTTAGCATTAGGTCCAGGGTCATTGCATGGAGCAACAAAAAGCAGAACATAATATCCTTGTCTTCAGAAGAAGATGAGTATCAAGCGATGTGTGTAGCAACTTGTGAAGCATTTTGGTTGAGGTTAATTTTCCATGATGTTGAAGAAGAACAGAAGTTTGCAACAATTATCAAATGCGACAACCAGAGCTCTATCAAACTTGCAAATAATCCAGCATTTCATAAAAACACAAAGCACATTGATACACAGTTTCATTTTGTCAGGGAGAAAGTTCAGTCAAAGGAAATCCATATTGAATATTGTAATACATGTGACAATGTTGTTGATATTTTCACTAAGCCTCTCGGTAGAATCAAGTTTGAATTGTTTAGGGAAATGTAGGAATACTTGTGAACCCCTTTCTCTATTAAGGGGGACTGTTGAAGAAAATGGAGAATATGTAAATTTGGAGAGATTCGGTTCACTAGAGCCTTAGATTAGGAATTAGTTCCTATTTCTTAGGCAGTTGTTCTAACTTCACTAGATGCGTGAAAACTATACATATTTTTTATTGTAAGATCATTAACGTAGAGCGTTCTACCAAAGGCGGTCTCCAAGTGCATCTCCTCAACTATGAGCTTCCGAGTTTATCGATAAAGTTCATTCCTCAGTTTTTAACAGTAATTTCATTTTGAAGTCATTTTATGTCTTCTACCTTATTTAGTGAATCTCTCTTGTATGGAAGTAATCCAAAGTGTAACAACTAAGGAGGTATGGGATATTAACATATGTCTCATATTAGATAGAAATTGGTATGAAATAGTAGCCAAGACCATTGAATTCACTGCAGAAGACATAAATAAGAAGTTGACCAACTGTAGTCGCTTAGTGCTCCAACTCCATGTGTAAGAACGTGATGGAGGAGATGCAATGATCTCACATAATAAGCATTTGAAATTGAATTCACTTTAGTTGCTTTTACTTTCAATTGAGGGTTCAATTGTATTAATAAAAAATTAATGCCCACACCATTTGTAATTAAAACTTATTATAATCGTGTATACTTTCTCTTGAAGATTCAACTCTATCAAATAAATTTCTTCAACTTATTAAATAAATAGATAGATAAGAATGGTTAGTTTGGGGAATTTAAAAGTTTAATTTTGTGGACGAGAAAAATACAATTATTCAAAGAAATTAGTCGATTTAGGAAACCAAAGTGTAATATTCCTAGTAATTAAATTATGTATTTATATTTTAGGAAGCAATAGGTATTATTATAATAATATTTGTTTATTTATTATAATCATCATAATTTGAAAACCCTATATACTTGTACATTGAATTTATATAGTTTCCCTTATATTTATATTTCTAGCTGTCAATTATTTTGGATTTTTGAAATACAAGGACAAATTTATTTCCTGCATATATATCTAAATAACTTTTTAGGAAATTACTTTGTATAGTATTGTTTTAAGAACCCATTAAAACTTATATGTTGAATTTCATAGGTAGTTTAGTTGAAAAGTACTTATTAGTCCATGTCTCATCAGAGACTATAGCATTCATCTCGTGATCAAATTGCATTGATTGTGTATTATTTTGTTGTTCTTTTGCAATTTTAACCAAAATTTCGGGAAAATGCTAAGTTCTTTTATTTTTGCAGGAATTCAAAAATAATTTTCTAATTTTCCGGAAATATAATTTCTAATTTCCGATTGGCCTAGTAAGTTTTGATGGGACATAATTCCCCTTGTGGAGAGTGTTTTATTTTTTATATTTGTTAATCCCTGACAATTGATTTAAAATTTTTGAAAAACTAATTTCCTGAGTGATCATTCTGTCGGTGAGTGCTCTAGCATTAGTGCTCTAGCATTAACAATGGCACTAACACTGTTATGGTATTGTTCTTCCCATGATGACATAACTAACACGATTGCAAGCCCTTTGCAGGGGGGGACACGCTACAAAATTCGTTGTGTGGAGATAATTCTACAAATTCCCAGATCGTATATCATATGAATGTTTACGGAGGATAGGGTATGTGCAGGGAAATGGGAAATATTGTTATGTTTCAATGTTCGGATATTTTACTGTGGGGTATGAAGTATGTGCAAGAGAGAAATTAAGTAGAGATTTTGATTTTAGAGTTACGAATATTTGTGGAATGATTAATATCAGTAATTTCCATTGTGCGGGGTTGTGCATAGGGAATTATTCAACTATTGATGTTATGTTGAGCAGAGATACTTTTAAAAATTTTCAAATCGTATATATGTGCGGTAGAGAAGTTGCATAGAGATTTTGATTTTATAGTTATGAATCTTTGCGGAATGATTAACATTGTTAATTTCCATTGTGTAGGGTCATGCATAGGGCATTGTTAAACTATTAATGTTAATCTATGGGATTTTTTTATGCATTGGGTGGATAATTGGGTTATATTGGAGGCATATGTGTTTTCCATTAATGATATAAAAAAAATAGAAAACAGGGTATTTGTAGGAGAACAGGGGATGTTGTTTCTTTTCCTTTGTTTTCCTTGGAAAAAGTAGCAACAAAAGTGACCTTTATAATACTTGACATAATAACGGTGTATGCATGTACGCCCACCATGGAGATTTTGTGCAAAGAAATCATTTTGTCTAGACTTCCACACAATAAACTCCCTGCACCCAATAAAACAAAAACAAATGGCATTGATAATTTGTGAAAAGATTTCACTGTGCGGAAAGTTCTGCACAAGCAAAGCTTTGCACTAAAGAGTAAATGAAAGTACCAACCTCGAAAACAATGCAACCTCCGTACAATGTTTGAAACAAGATTAATTAATTATATTATCATTAATTAATTTTTGTAATATACCACGGGGGCTTCACTGGGGACCATACCACGTACATTCATATTGGGGGATATATATTGAGGAAAAAATGACATTATATATTGAGCATATATTAGGGAATAAAGGATTTTTATATTGGTAGGTATAAAAGATGGAGCTCAAAGTTAATGAAAAAATATGAAGGGGTATAAAAACTGTATGAAAAAATGGATACCTACAATATCTAGTAAAAGTAGGGGTTTTTCAAATTGGGAATGTGTATTGGGTTTGTATTGATAGGGGGTTAAATAATGTCATTTTTAGCGGTATTTTCCAATATGTAGTGAAATTAGGGGTATTGTTTAGTATGCTACGAATGCACGTGATATGTCAGAGGTTCATTGAGTGAAGCCCCCACATAATATAACAAAGCTTTTATGGCCCACCATTATTTAATAATTATATAGTGTGGAATATACTAACGTGGTTGTGTGGAATGTGAAGGATAGCTCTCTTATGCACGAGAGAATTAACATTATTGTGGTTGTGTACTGTATTGTTAGCATTATTTTTTTTTCTTTGCATGGACATTGTGTTATTGTAATGGGGTTTGAGCGGGAGATTTCATTATGAGGAGCTTTTACTAGGATGGGGTATTTTCGGGAGAACGGGGGTTGCATGTGGAAATTAATGTTAAACTATTAATGTCAATATGTTATTATTATTAATTTTCATTATGTGGAGCTTTGAATATATGAAATATGGGTATGTTTTTTGATTTCCCGAACAAATCTTATAATTTTACACATTTCTTGGTTGTATACAGAGGACAAGGTATGTGCAGGAGAGCGGGGAATATTATTGTGTTTCATTGTGCAAATATTTTACTGTTGGAAGTACGAAGTATGTGTGGGGGGTAAATTTCATAGGACAAGGTATTTATGTTATATTGGAAGCATATGTGTTTTCTATTAGTGATAAAAAAATTGGAAAATGAGTTATGTTCGGGAGAATAGAGGGTTTTGTGAGTTCTCTGACTATGTTATTGCCATGAACTAGGTATGTGCGGGACATTTCATTGTGTGGAGCTTTGACTGTGTGGAATGATTAATATTATCAATTTCTATTGTGCAGGATCGTGCATACAACATTGTTTAACTATTGATGTTAATCTGTGAGGGGTAAGGAGGATACTACACAGGTCATTGAGCGGAGATAATTTTAGAAATTTCTAGATCCTATACCATATGAATGTTTAGGGAGGACTAGGTATTGTTGAAAAATGTAGCAAGAAAATCTCAATTTGATTTCACCTTGATTAAATTAAGAAAATTCAAATTTCCACATTAGCAGACAACTTGGATGATGTTAACTTGTGTGACATGCCTTGTGTCACCCAGTTTACTTAGTAAATTCGAGTTGGAGGAGTTAGAGTTCAATTACTCATGTGTGATTTATAATTTGTAGCAATCAAGGTCATTTATCTTAGGTTTTTTTCAGTTAAACTAGTTCCAATTTTTGGAGAAACTAGTGGAAGGTCAGTTAAGCAATGGGACTGCAACCAAGCTTAGTGATCATCTAATTAACTGATCAATTAATCCAAAATAACTAGTGCATGTAGAGAATTCGATTTACCTAGTTGAGGTGGAGATTCCAAGGCAGTGTAACATCAGTTGTAGACTAGTCTTGAGTGTACAGGTGTTGCATGCAGTCAGATGATCAACCTAAGGAATTGTGCAATTCAATTTGAGGAATTTCCTAAATAATAGGGGCCTAATTCCTCAAGGAAAAGTGCAAGGAAATAGGAGCTCAATTAGAGGAAAATTTTGACTAAGTCCAAGTTAGAGGCCTTTAGTGAGTAGAGAGATAGGTTATGCACTTGCAAGGTGTGCTCATTTGAGAAAAAAAAAAAATTGTAATAAATCTCTACTCATTTGATTAATGCAAGCAGGAATGGAGTTTGTAGCAGATTTCTTTCCCCATATAAAAAATACTTGTTGCATGTGTGTTACTTCTTCTTGCATGTCTGATATTTTTATTCTAAATTGTAAATTAATGTCTGCAAAGCAGTAAAGTAGGTTTGTGTCGTGATTTTGATTAAAAAATCATGAGTAGTTGCAAATCTACAACCTAATTTATACATGGTATTGGATCCAAACTCACATTAGAGCAAGAAATTCAAAGTTGTTTCTGAGAGGTTCAAATTTGAAGATCAGTGTAGCATGATTTCTTCAGAGCTGTGGAGATGACCTTCAATGGACTACGGCTAAAGTAAGCCTTGAAAGGCACCTCAAATTTTATTGCATGGAAGAATTGCATGGAGGCAGTATTGGATGACAATGGATTGCTTGAATATGTCAATATAGATATTCCAAGATCATCAGGAGTTGATGTCCATGACCTTGCACAAGGGAAGAAATATGTAGCCATGGCGAGGAGCATAATATTGGAGGGAGTACGGGATCATATTGTTGAATATCCATGAAAAATAAACTTTGTTTGTGATGTGGAAATAACTCACATAATTGTTTGAGAATAGTAGTGACCAGAGGAAGTTAGCGCTCAAGGATAAAATTTGATGTATCAAGATGCAAAAGAATGACACTATACCGCAGTATCTGAGTAGGTTCACACAATGTCGTGATGAACAGGGCGAGGTCGGTGTTACTATCCTTGAATATTACTTGTTAAGCCTATCGCTTCTGGGCCTTCCTAGAGTTGGCATAGCTATCAATATTCTGTGAATGGGAGGGAGAAACTATTGAATTGGGAGTGTTTATGGTCTGATTTGGAAATAAAGTGGAATACCAGAGATGGGACATCATCCAAGGGCGAGGATGAATAAAAATTTGTATTGGATGGAAAGGCAAATAAGGGAAAAGGGAAGAAATCGCAATCCAAACCAAAATCCATTCAAGGGGGTAGGAAGAAATACTTTTCCAAAATTAAATGCTTCCATTGTCATGAATTTGGACACTATGCCACAAAGTGTCCACACAAGAAGGCAAGAAAGAAGACCTCAGAAGGAGAAGGAGGTGAATCCTTGGTTTCACAGTTCGAGCTTGAATTTACCCTCATTGCATGCATGGCCAGCATAGTGATGGGGAGTGAGTGGTACTTGGACTTAGGTGCATCATTCCACATGACATGGTGTAGAAACTTTTTCAGTGACCTAGAAGAAAAATATTTGAAGATGCACATCAAGATGGGGTACAATGAAAGGTATAGCGTGACCCAGATTAGTACAGTCACCTTTCAGAGGGAGTTGGGCTCCCCCCTTAGGCTCAAGGATGCCATGTTTCTTTCGAGCCTAAAGAAAATTTTTGTCTTTGTGATATTCAACAAAGGAAATGCATTCCTGAGACACATAGCCACAAGACAGGTGAAGAAGATCAGGGTTCGTGTCAAGAACCTATACAAGCTATATGTGGAGGATTGTGTTGCATTGAGCACAAAGGTGGAGATGGTGCAAAGCCACGATTTCAGTGAACTTTGGCATAAAAGACTTGGCCATTTGCATCATGGAGCTTTGAAGATCATGTAGCAGATAACCACGGGCTCCCCAAAGGAGAACTTTAGCAACAAGATGTATGCAAAGGATGTTCTTTGGGGAAGTACACAAAATCCACATTCCATGAATAGGAAAACAAAGCAGATTCATTCCTGGAAAGGATCCCCTTTGATGTTTGTGGACCTTTCTCAATGGCCTCCACTGCCAGGCACAAATATTTTGTTATTTATTGATGATTTCTCATGGAAGTGTTGGATCTTCTTCACGTGGAAGAAAGATGAGACATTCTCCAAGTTCATAGAATTCGAGGAACTGGTTGAGAAAGAAATGGGAAAGAAGGTGAAGGCTCTCAGAAGTGATAATGGAGGTGAGTACATGTCGAATGAATTTGATTTTTTTTTTTTGTGAAAAAGAAGTCATTTGACGAGAGTTGGAAACACCCCACAACCCATAGAAAAATGGGGTGGCTGAGAGAAAGAAACGTAGCATTGTGGGAATAGCGAGGGTGATGTCACATGACCAAGGCCCACCTCTGCATTTGTGGGTCAAGGCATGCAAAAAAATAGTCTATTTGCAGAACTACAGTCCTCATTGAATTTTGGGCATGATTATAGAGGACGAGGCTTTATTGGGAAGAAAGTCGGAAGTGTCAAACTTTGGGATTTTTGTAGCCTCTATTTACTGTCATGTCTCCAAAGTATCAAGGAAGAAGCTAGAGCTAACAACAAAATTGGGAGTATTTTTGGGTTACACAAAAAATCCCCACAACTAACATGTGTACTTATCATCCCTCAAAATGACATTTGTGCGAAGGAATGTAAAATTTCATGAAGATAAAGCAATGTGGTGCTCTCTTGAGAGGTAGCTTCAGATCCCACCAAAAGAGGGGTTGTTAGCTCCAAAAGAAGAGCCTTAGGAAGTTGTGGAGCAACCACAAATTGACGAGCCGAGAGTGGAGACATCCACTCACGTAGAACCATTCAGAGAAGGTAGGAAAAGGACTAGGGAAGTGAGGGAGAATGTGGGCACTCCTTCAAATCAGCACAAGTAGAGAAGGTCACCAGATTGATACACTGGCTACATGGATCTAATGACTAAGCTTGTAGATACTGAGCCATCCGTTTTTGAGGAAGCAGTAGAGAAACCTATATGGTTTGATGCAATGGTGGAGGAATATGAATCCATTATAAATAACAATTTTTGGGAAGTGGTTCCAAGACCAGCAGACAAATCAGTTGTGGGTTCGATATGGATCTTCAAGGTAAAGCATGCAACAGATAGAAGCATAGAAAAGTACAAGGTCAGATTTATGGCAAAGGGGTACTCTCAAGTTAAGGGGATTGACTATGAGGAGAAATTTTCTCTTGTAGCAAGGTACTCATCCATTAGATCAACTCTTGCCTTGGATGCACGGATGGGGTGGAAGATCCCCCAAATGGATGTAAAAATAGCATTCATCAATGGAGTTACTTGTTACTTATAGTATTTTTTTAGTTACAATACCATGGGTGGGTAAATAGAATGGGTGAATGAGTACCATGGGTAGATGCCACTTACAATACCATGGGTGGATGAATATCATGGGTGGATACCACTTACAATACCATGGGTGGATAAATGCCATGTGTGAATGAATACCATAGGTAGATGCCACTTTCCATTCTGATCAATATCAAGCAACCAAAAGGCTTCAAGACATTTTACCTGGAGTCTCATGTGTGAAGACTCAAGCAAGCGTTGTACGGTCTCAAGCAAACATCCCATGCTTGGTACACCAAGATCGATAGTTATCTCACCATTTTGGGCTTCACTAAAAGTGAAGCGGATGCAAACCTCTATCATATTTTGGTAGAAGGTAAATTGTTGATTATTGTCTTATATGTTCATGACTTTATTTTAACTGGTGATAGGAAGCTAATCAAAACTTGCAAGGAGGACATTGCAATAGGGTTTGAAATGAAGGACATGGGTCTCATGCACTACTTCCTCATATTGGAAGTATGGCAAGGTGATGGGGAATTGTTTGTCTCTTAGGGAAAGTATGCCAACAAGATACTTAAAAGGTTCCGCACGAACAGTTGCAAACCCATGGAGACACCTCTAGTGACCAATTGGAGGAAAGACGATACCGCTTCAGGTAAGGAAGTGGATGCTACTATTTACCGGAAGTTGGTGGGCTCACTAATGTATCTTGTGAACAGATGACCATATATGTGTTATGCAATCAACTAGTTGAGCCAAGTTGTGGTTAGGCCAACCAAATTATTTTGGAAGGAAACTAAGCATGTTCTACAGTACCTCACAGGAACTACCCAGTTTGGACTATGGTACAGATAGAAAGAGGGAGTAAAGCTATGTGGCTTCATAGATGCAGATTGGGTGGGGATTTCATTAGACTGAAAGTTACATCAAGTGGAATTTTGAGTGTTGGGTCTGCAACAGTTTCTTGGTACAGCAAGAAGAAAAGATATGTGGAACTCATCTTGGCAGAAGCAGAATACATGGCTGCAAGTCAAGAAGCATGTGAGGCAATCTGGATGAGAAAGATACTTGTTGGATTGTTTGGTCAAATAATGGATCTAATTGAGATCTAATGTGATAACCAGAGTTGCATCAAGTTGTTTGAAAATCCTGTTTTCCACGATCGATCTAAGAATATATATATTTGGTATCACCATTTAGGAGACTGTGTGTAGAGGAAGATAATGTTGTTGTAGTACATTTTGATATAGGAACAAGATGCTTACATTTTGACAAAAGACTTTTCAAGAGGGAAGTTTGAGTTCTAGAGGCGCAGGATAGGGGTGGTTGATAATCAATTTCTTTTCGAGAGGGAGTGTTGAAAAATGCAACAAGAAATTCTCAATTTGATTTCGCCTTGATTAAATTTAAAAATTTTGAATTTCCACATCAATAGAAAACTTGGATGATGTTAACTTGTGTGACATGCCTTATGTCAACCATTTTACTCTGCAAATTCGAGTTGGAGGAGTTAGAGTTCATTTATGCATATGTGATAGTTGATTTGTAGAAATCAAGGTTAGTTATCTCAGGTTGTTTTCAGTTAAACTAGTTGCAACTTTTGGAGGAACTAGCGGAAGGTCAGTTAAGCAATGGGACTTCAATGAAACTCAGTGATCATATAGTTAACTAATAAATTAGACCAAAATATCTAGTGCATGCAAAGAAGTCGAGTTAACCAGTTGAGGTGGAGATTCCAAGGTAGTGTAACATTAGTTGTAGACTAGTCTTGAGTGTACAGGTGTTTCATGAAGTCATATGATCAACCTAAGGAATTTCATAATTCAATTTGAGGAATTTCCTAAATAATAGGGGCCTAATTCCTTAAGGAACAATGCAACGAAATAGGAACTCAAGCAGAGGCAAAATTTGACTATGTTTGGGTCAGATGCCTTCAGTGAGCAGAGAGATAGGTTATGCACTTACAGGGTATGCTCAATTGAACAAAGAAATTGTAATACATCTCTATTAATTTGATTAATGCAAGCAGGATTGGGGTTTTTAGAAGATTATTTTCCCCATATAAAAAAACTTGTTGCATGTGTGTAATTTATTGTTGCATGTCTAAGATTTTTATTCTAAATGATGAATTATTGTTAAATAATGAATTCATATAGGTGAGGATAGTTTTAGATGGAGGAGGAATGACCTGTTGTAGAGTTTTGTGAACCCAACATTTCATACTACCAAGTGAGTCCATCATATGAATATCTATTGACGCATCTTCCCCTGATGATGGACTCACTTGGTAGTCTAAAACGTTGGGTTCACAAAACTCTACAACAGGTCATTATGAATTATTGTTCACGGAGCAGTAGAGTAGGTTTGTGTCTTGTGATTTTGATTAAAATTTCATGAGACGTTGCAAATCTACAGCCAAATTTCTATAGGTATGTCATTGCTTTTGATTTTATGGATATAAATATTTTCGTAACTATTAATATTATTGGTTTCCATTGTGCAAGGTGGTGCATAGGGCATTGTTAAACTATTGATGTTAATCTGTGAGATTTTTTTGCACAGAGTGGTTACCTAGGTTATATTGGAGGCATATGTGTTTTCTATTAATGATAAAAAATCTAGAAAATGGGGTATGTGTGAGAGAGGGGGGGTTTAACGAATGATTTGACAGTGTGTTATTGCTTTGGGTGTTAGTGTTAAAATTGAACCTTCGTGCATGATGAATTTTGTGCAGATATTTTATTAGGACGGGGTATCTTTTGGAGAACGCTCTCACAGTGCGTTATTTCTCTGGGCATTGGTGTTAGAATTGAATCTTTGATTATGACATGGTTTGTGCAAGAGATTTCATTGTGTGGAGCTTTTATTAGGATGAGGTATTTTCGAGAGAAAGTGGAATGCATGTGGAAATTAATGTTAAACTATTAATGTTAATCTATTGTTATTATTATAATGTTTCATTGTGCGAAGATTGGAATGTATAGAAGGAGGGGTATGTTTGTCGATTTCTCAAACAAATCTAATACTTGTACACATTTCTAGATTGCATATCGTATGAAAGCTTACAGAGGATAGGGTATGTGGAGGAGAACGGGGAATATTATTATGTTTCATTGGACAGATATTTTACAATGCAAAGTATGAAGTATGGGCAGGGCAGAAATTGCAGAGAGATTTTATTTTAGAACTATGAGCCTTTGCAAAGGTCAGGGTATTTGCGAGAGAACATAATGATTAAAACTGTTAATTTTCATTGTGTGTAGTGGTGCATATGGAAATATTGTTAAACTATTAATGTTAATATGTGAGATTTTTGTGCATAATGGATTTGATGTGAAATGTGGCACATGTGCATTTGTGTTATATTGGAAGCATATGTGTTTTCTATTGGTGAAAAAAAACTGGAAAAAGAGTTATGTGCGGTAGAATGGGGGGTTTTTTGAGTGCTCTAACTGTGTTATTTCTTTGAACAGGGTATGTGCAAGACATTTCCTTGTGTGGAGTAGATGGGATATGTGTGTTGATTTATAACAATACAATTCCTTGTTCTAATGTTCAAAAATTTGAAGGATTGGCATGAAGTTATTCTAAACATTTTTTCTTTATTAACTCCCCTGGACAAAAAAAGAAAGAAAAATAAGAGCTATGTAAATGTCTGCATATCCTCAATATCAGAAGCGACGAGCTTCATAAACTTGTGGCTTAATCTGAGAAGGAGGGAATGTTGATTGTTTTCTAGATTTATGATCTATTGCAAAATACATTTTCAATTTTCAATTGAGCCTAACCGACATATCCATTCTATCTTTGTGTGTGAGAGAACTATGGGGAGGAGAAGTGAATGTGGAGTACGGAATTTTTCCATAGAAATATTATGGTTGTTATTTCGTATTCTCATTATATGGCATAAATCATAAATCAAAGGGTCTAATTTTTATGAGGATTTTGTGATATATTTTTAATAATAATAATAATAACAACAATTAAATTTCTCTTTTGCCAATGGATCCTAAATCAAATGTTCTAAGTTTTATAAAGTTGTTGTGGCCCACGTTTAATATGTAATGTGTTGGTAGTTGCATTTTCCAGGTGTTTATCATGCATTATTTTTTTTGTGGAGGCATGCTTGTTATGAATGATTTTTCTCTTGTTATCGGAATCGATACTCATGTTCTGAGAATTTTGCGCTTTGCTTGTTGGCGTAGGAATTGTACACAATATTTGTTTCTGAAAATATATATAGATTTTATGATATTTATATCAGGTACGTTATGTCTCATTTGTTTTGTGACTCAATACCTTGTTCATATACAAGCGTTTTAGGCAAATCAGTTATATCTATATTATTTTACTTATTTTCCAGTACATTGTTTATGTTGTGCTTGTCGTTGAGCAATAGTTCATAGTGAAATTAAAATACTCTTTCATTTTTTTTAAACATAATTGCTAAAAAAATAATGAAAAATCATGTCTGAAGTGTGATTATTAAAGAATTCATGGAGAAGAATTTGATAGTTATAGAAATCAATGGTCTAGATGCAATACTAAGGCATCATAATCTATTTTGTTTGATCAAATTTTCAATTGAGGTGGGAGATTGACTATTCGGTAGTATGTGAAATCTATTGCATTTTAGATACATGTCAACAAAATTGTGTGAAGGGACAATAGAACATTTTAGGATTTTTTTACATCAGGGGAATACCGAAGCCATACTATATTACGAACGTGAATTGAATATATATGCATTAATACATATGCATGGTGTAGATAGCCCGAATGTTTACTTGGAAAGAATGAAAAAATGACTTTACATACATTCGTTGCGAAGGAAAGAGGACATTGGGGAGACATATTTTGTATACATTGATTATCTAATTGGCTAAAATTCCCATAAGACTTTGTTCAAAGACAACAATGAAAAACTATTTTCATTTTAATTCATATTTGTGCAAAGAAATCTATGGCGTATTGTTCCATGAAAAGAATTCAATTTTCAGACATTTTGAACCACTCGTCTGCAAGAAAAAATGTTCGATGAGACCTAATCATGAATGTATAATAAATAATAACAACACACAAAGAAACATAACATGGATGGATGCAGATAGATAAAACATGGACAATTATATGGTAAGAGATTTTTTGGATTAAGGAGTATTTATAGTGAAAGTTGTTTTAAAACAATATGCCAATTGATGGAGAATGAGTATGATGTTTCTAGTTTACTTTGCATAATTGCACATAATTTTTGCAACGCAATAATACATAATGATTCATTTGCTTTAAATTGTATAAAAAAATATATGGATGAAAATGCAATTAAGCGATTTCCTAGAATAACAAATTGGCAAGGATACATTATACAAATAGAAATTTCATATGAAAAATGGAATATAGACGGTGGTATATTTGTTTATGAATAGATACAATATATATTCAACACAACTATATGCATATGGTTTGCTAACAGTATGGCTATTGTGTCTGGATTCCATGTGTTCCAGGAAGATGAATAGATATTCCATACTATGCAATTTGGTACAGTTGCAAGTCATTTGAATTTTGAACCTCTCAAAGAAATATTGCAACAAAACAACATTCCATGTACTATTGAAACAGCGAATGAAAAGAAATTTGTAGAAAAAAACATAGCGGCATTAATACGTATGACTTAGAAAACATCAACGTGAATGAAAATCTCATAGAAATTGATATAGAAGATGTCAATGAAAACAAGAAATCATGATTATTAATGAATATAATAAAAAACATATAAGAAACAAGAACATTTTTGAAATAGATGTTCTTAGATAACTATGTGAGCCATTAGATTCTAGCTCTAAGAACATGAAAATTGATTAAAATATTATGGAACTTGATACAAAGTCTCTCAATGGAAATAAAAGACCACATTCTTTGTTGTGTGAACTCAAAAAATATATGAGAAACAAAAATGTCATCAAAACAAGACGGATTACTAGAGGATTATAATTGTGAAAGTCAATACAAGAAGTGTATTTTCTAATGAACAAAAAGTATTGTCACAGATATTTGATTACATAATGGAGACATTAGCTGAACAATGGTATTTTAAGAAAATACAAGTTGTTCTTGTTTATGACTGGGCAATTTGTGATCAAACTTGGTTTAAAAGAGATGTCATCGAAAAAGAAATTAGCGACGTGTCAAAAATTAAATGCATATTAAAAAAATGCAAAAGGTCACTAGACAATGAAAAAGTTATCAAATTTGCAGTTCCGGAGAAAATTAGTTGTAATTATTGGGTGTGTGTTATATTATTTCCACGAATAGCCCCACACGCAAAGCTGAGGGATTAGAGGGGGGTGGTCAACCCCCTCTTCGTTGCACGGGGCACAACTGGGGGGTCACAGGGGGGTAGCAACCCCCACTATTGAGGGGTTTAAGGGGAGCGTTAACGACCCTCTATGGGGTACGGGGCAGCGCCCCAAGATTTTTTTTTTTTAACACTATTTTAGGTGAGGCAGACCTACCGATGGTTTTGTGCATGGATTTTGCACATGATTTTGGGCATGATGGTTTTCTGCCCATGGTATCTTGTAGATCTGGTCAAGGGAACTATGGTTATGTTCTAATCCAGGGCTAATGGATTGGGGTTTATGGATGCTTTGGCATGTATATATATCTATTGTAATATTCAAAGGAATATAATGAAAAATCAATCTAGTAGTACCAGTTTTGGGGTCCAGGGGAAAATCTTTGTGTATATATGTTTTATATTTTATGCTGTCACCATTGTTTATTTTTTGTTTTTAGAATTCGTATGTTGGTAAATTATGTATAGGGTTAAAACCTACAGTAATAGAAAAATTTCTATAGTAAAAAAACTTTATGGGTTGGAGGAACGATTGATATCATTATGATTACTGTTGAACTGGTAAATCCCCTCTGCGGACAGAGGCGATCCCACTAGCCCAACACGGGTCTAGCAACAATCACACACGCTACATGCAGGTTCCTAATTGCATAGATCAAAAGATCGATCAGGATGATCTACCTGGAATCCAACGCTATTTGTTGTAGAAGAAACGCTGCTCCCGTCCTTTAGCTTTGGCTGGTCACAATCCTTATGCTCCACGTAAACGGACACCTGCACAAGCAAAGAAAAATACAAACACAAGCGTAAAATCCAATACATGCAATTATATATCGGTCAGACAAGATATAACTCAAATATCATCAGAAGACACATGAGTGGAACCATAATGATAGTCGTTCATTATTCAATAAAAGAAGAGAAAGATTACAACCAAAGAGGCCTGACGTTGAACCTCCTCTGACTGGGTCAGCAGCTAAACACGCCTTGCAAAGTGACCTCTTCTCTCTCAATATTTTGGCAGCATAACTCCTCTATAGCTCTCAATTCTCACTATCAATCCAGCATAATCTCAGCACTCACCTTAGCTCTAGCAAAACTTGTTGGTTCAATGCAGGGTGACAGTCATTTATAGATGGAGGAGGAGGAAGTATGCATTGTATCCGGACACCTACTGAAGATTTGGCATTGTCCCAGAATAGCCATTGAACTGGGTTTTCATGGATAAAAAGACGACACTCAACCACTTCCATGGGATTTTTCCCCAAAGAACTGCATGAGCAATGGAGGAAAAAACACTTCAGTGCGCGCTGGCAAAAAATCATGACCAAATTTGGGTGGCGCGGGCTTTATTCTGTGACAGAGCGTCCATTGGCGCGCCCTCTTTAGAGGAACTGAGCCATTGGCACGGGTAAGACACTGTGGACCCGCGCTAATGGAAAAAGGGCACTTTTTAGTTCTAATCTTCAAAGGGTGTCTTCAGGGATTTTGAAGTTCATACTTAGGAGAATCCAATGCAAGTGTTTTTAAGTTGTGTCACTGGTCACAGGTCCATAAATGTGTCCTCTAGTGTGCAAAAGAAAGGGTAACAAGGACGGTGACCAACGGTGACAAATTACTGCGTAACAGATGCCCCCTAAATCACGAGCCTCGAGAGAGAGAGAGAGGTGAAGTGCTTTACAAGACCATATATAGCTACCGCCGAGAATCTACATTGAGAGACACAGTATGATAATTCAAATACATGATATATATGGCATGGACGCAGCCATCCATAAAGAGTACATGATGATCAAGATCCATAGTATGGATGCAGCCATCTGGTGAGGATCGATGAATAGACTCAGGTATGGTCGCAGCCATCCAGTGAAAGAGTCATGTATCAAAATCACACCTGGATTACAACAGACACAATCCAGGGTCTTGCACTCC
>APFE030128362.1:259044-300493 GCA_000404065.3 Pinus taeda | reverse complement strand
TACCCCAATTATTTTTAACAAGCTTGATGGGGATAGCATATGCTTGTGGTATAAGTTCGACCTTCGGTCGAATCCAGCCTAGTAAAAGTTTTAACGAGCCCTAGGGAGGAGAAGCTCAAGTCTCGTCATAATGACGAGTCCAATGTCGTCAGGGTTTAACGAGTCCGACATAGGTAAAACTCAGAGTCTTTTTCATGTTTAGAGAGTTCGAAAAAGACACGGAAAAGAAAACTCCAGAGGTCCTTTTTCGTAGAGTTGTGTCTCTCGGGCCCGAAAAAGTGTAAAATGATGCCTGAAAGAACCGCCCGATCATTACGACCAAGGAATACTTTTCATGAGTAGTGATTTCGACCTGAAAAAGTAGAAAAGGGATCAAAAGCACATCGTTTCATAACCATTAACGACTTTGAAACGACAAAAACCCGGTAATCTTTTTATATTTTAATGGTTGATAAAAGAACTTAAAACGACTGCCCCTTAGTAACCGTTTAACGAGCCAAGAGGGACAATTCGGCGATCTTTTCCGCTTTAAAAGGTCAGGAAAAGATCTGAAAGCGGACCATAAGTAACATTTTCTTATGTTTTACCGAGCTTGAAAAGGTTAAAAAGAAGCTCGTTTGAACTGCACCAGACCCTGTCATTATCCAAAAACAACGTAAAACCCATTTCGACACGAAAATATCCTCAGAATACTCAAAAATAACACTTCTAATGTATTTTTAGGTTAAAATAGTGTTATAAATAGTAAAAAAGTAAAAAACAAATTTACTTTTCACTTTTTACCTTATGAGTTCACTGTTGGAGGGTTTTTAGTGCAAAATTCACCTGTTGATTGTGACCGATCCAGGACACCGTTCGAGCCACCGTCTGCAACAGGTAAGAGGCCTCATCCTAAGCTTTATTTTCATTCCATTTTTTCTAGTTTTCATCCATATTTTAGCTCTTTGCAAGGGGATTTGAAAATTTTTAGGTCCGCGCCATTGGCACGGGTTTCCAGCACGGGACCGCGCCAATGGCGGAAATTTTCCATAGAGGCCACGCCATTAACGCAACTGTTTTAGAAACAGTCGCGCCAATGGCGCGATCTCAATTTCTGCCAATTTGGACCGTTAAACTTACAATTTTCTTTCAAATTATGTTTCAATATTTTTCTAATAATCGAAATTTGTCCTTTGGTTGCAGGATTTCGCTAAAAATGGTGCTAGAATGGAAAGAACGAGAGCACAACGAAGTTGATGCCCTAGCTTTGGCGGATGATGACTGTATGACTGTATTGAGAGACTGTGGACTTAAGAAATTCTTCCATACCTCCTATCTACACGCACAACCTGAGCTACTACGCTTCGTAGTAGACGCTTGGGATGTAGAGGATCAGGTGTTCCGCCTGAAGGACCAGACATTGGAATTGGATGTTTCCGATGTCTATTTTATTACTGGTTTTATCACGATGGGGTGCATGTCCTATTTTGACAGGCAGTCGACCTTCTGCAGAGAAGATCGAGGAGGTGAAGGATAGGATATGTCCTAATGCACGTTTTGGTGTGAACAGCAGGAAAATAGATATCAACACGGTTCCCAGCTTGGTTCTACGAGTTATTTTGTTTAGCATTACCCGGGCAGCAGGTGTACAGGCACCCCACGAGGCCAGCAAGAATCACTTGCTGCTGGCCGCCGAGTGTCTCAATCCGACATTGTTTGATTGGGCTTCAGCAGTGACGACCAATATCAAACAACAGCTTACCAAGTGTAAGCGGGATGGAAACAAATAGTTTGGGTATGGGTCAATTCTAGTGACCTTCTTTCTAGAGCAGCTGCCGATTTTTCGGGTACCTGGAGGGATAGTAGCAGATCCAATGCTGAGGGAACCAAGATTGCATCGATGGGCAGAACTTATGCCCAGAGGAGGAGGGGGCCAACAGATGTCCTGGAAGCCCGAGTTCTTCATCTGGCTCCGACACCAGATGATAGTCGTTGAGGACTGGCCCTATGCGGGCACGGATTTCACCGGAGATCCCGATCTCCCTCTACCTGACGGAGAGGATTGGGATGAGGAGCTAGGTAAGAACTCTTTTGTTTTTTAATGTTTTTATGTATTTAATTTTTTTTGTTAATACATGTCTATTTCTAACAGCGTCTATATATGTATACAGATGTTGGCATAGAGCGGCCAGCTGACGTGCCTCACAATGTGCGCAGAGCACAACCTGCAGTAGACCCTCAGATAGAGGGTGAGGATGATCTTGTGCAAAACCTTGAGGCACTAACTCGAGGTATCCCAAACTACGGCAGATTGGCAGATGTGCCTAGAGCTTACCAGAGGCATACGGTGGGAGTGTCTACTCGCGTCCATCGTCTGTTGAGACGTTTGGTGCGAGCAGTGACATGTTATCACGAGCATAACCGTGCTTAGACACCTAGGTTTCATTTTGCATATTTTTGAGGAGTACACTGTCAGCGGCTGTATAGACTTTTGGGACATGTATTATTTTTGTAACGCGCGAGGCGCGAACACTTTGACACATGTATCTATATATACATATCGATTTTTTGGATGGATCTTTTACATATGATGATGTTTTAATTATGCTATGCAAATGTATCGTTGCATAACATGTGATCCATGTGTTTTTTGTATTTTTATATGCTTATGTTTATTCCTAGATGGATCTTTCTCACGCGACTATGTGTTTTATATGCTATGCGACTGTTCGACACACATGTAATCTAATGTATCTACTGCATAACAAACGACCCATTGGAATGTGTTTACACGCATATATTTTATTTTTTCGAAAGCTTGAAAACACACATGAGAATCACGTATGCAAACTATGCTTTATGGGAAATTTTATTTTTATACAAGCTTAAAAGCACGTGGCATACATGCAAACTATGCTTGCTGTGAAATGAAACGGGCATGCCCCCAAACATCGTGTATCAATCCGAGGTATATGCCCACCAAGCTTCAATCCATTGAAAATGGGTTGAAGGTTGACTAAATGGTTATGTGTTCGAAAAACATGAACACACGTTTCATTGTTTTAGCGAGGTTGACATAATGGTAATGAACTATCCTCGTAGATAAACAGTTTCATTATTTTAACGAGGTTGAGACATTAGCAAAACTATCCTCGAGAATGACTTTCGACCGTGTATTCGACGGCCTCTCCTCTGGCCAACAATGGAAACCATTGGATGGAATCAAACTCTGATGCACAAACAGGCCTGAATTTCATTTTTTAAGGAGCTTGACATAGGAGAAAGAACTATGCTCCGACCAATCATGTTTCATTTTTTAACGAGGTCGCCACAAGATCAAAACTATCCTCGAGGCACCTTGTTTCATTTTTTAGGGAGCTTGATAGAGGGAAATGAACTATGCTCCGCCCGGTCTTCATCATAATGAAGAGGAAGTCGGGGCTTCCAGGAGTGGCACTCCCGATGGGAGGTCAAAGTCGTGGAAGTCGGGATCCAATGCCCCCAAAACACTATTGACAATGTCGGTAGTGCCGGATATAGGCATGGGAGAGGTAACAACATAGTTGACCTACAGGGAGGCAGATACAACTGGTGGATGAGAACCAGGAGGAGGTGACAACAGCATAGGAGGGCTAAAGAACGATAATTGGTCAATAGTGACAATCCTTCCATTGTGTGGAAAGCAGACCACACGGAAAAGCGAAGAGACGATAGCCCCCATGGCATAAATATAGTCACGACCAAGGAGAAAATTGTTACCGAGAGCACTTTGGATAACCATTACGTCTATATATACGGTTTTGCCTCCCAGAGTAATAGGGAGCTGTGGGAGGACTCCTAGAGATGGACATGCTCTTCCGTCAAAGGCCAACAGAGTATGCATGACCGGCCTGAGCGGCGGGGAACCGAGAGCTTGCCAAGTAGTATACGGCATGAGACTAACCGACGCGCCTTCATCCAAAACAGTGCCAGGTAGGGCCATATCATAGGCATGCACAGTAATCTGGAAAGGTACATGGGATGGAAGGCGGTAAGTGGTCAGGTGACTCCAATCAAAGAAGATGGCTGAATTGCTTGGTGGGGGAATCGTATGATTGCCCCTCTGCTCTAAAGGAACCAAAGAAGGACCCTCTGAGTCAACAGGGATAAGAGGATCGCTTTCGGACTCAGGAGAATCTGATGAGACGTGAAGAACCTGTTTATGACTCTCGTCCAGAACAGGTTGGTCAACGGGTGATAAACTCGAGTTGACACACTCTTCGACCAATGGTTGTTCAGGAACAGGATGGGTAGGGCCAGGTTCAGGAAGAGGAGGCTGAACAAGAGAGGTATGTAAACCAACCTTGTGGTCAGCAGGAGGACAATCTGCAGTTGCAGAAAGACGCTGATATCCAGCGGCGAGTTGGGGTGAGGGAACTGCAAGACTTTCCAAAACAGAGGAGGCTTTGTCCATGAGTGGGCAAAGGTGAAGGAAATGATTGCCTTCACAAAGTTTGCAGGGGAATCGAATCTTCCCTTTTCCCTTAGTATTCCCAACGGATGTGATAACATCGCCGTGAGCTTCAGTGGACGACGAAGGTTGGGACGGATCACGAGACAATATTCTTAAGATCCTGGGAATACCAGGACAATTACGAAGAAGATGGTTTTTCTTGCATAATCTGCAAGGAAATTTAACCTTGTGCGGAGGAGTAGGAAGGAGTCCGTCTTCCGTTGTCCGTGGTGGAATAAAATTTGTGTTTGTAGTTGTTATTGTGTTTGTTACCGTTCCCTTGTTTGACTTCTTCTTCTTTGTCTTCTTCTTCTTCTTCTTAGCCACCTGGGTACTCGAAACGAGACTTTCACCAGGCGAAGTAGAAGAAGGAGACGTTGAAGTAGGTGTCGAAGGGGAGGGGTCCACCTTATGTTCAATAGGATGTTGTGCAGGTGGAGGGACTGATGGAGTATCAGCCAACACAGTAGGGACCACAGAGTGTGAAAATAACCAAACTGGTAACCCGACAGTTAACCCCGGAAGGGTTAATGTCGCCATATAAAGAGCACCAGCATTTCCAGGACAAGCAAAACGACCAACATTCCCATCAGGTGGGGAACTTAGGTTGATGAATCCTGGAAAGGTTGCCATATCAAAATGAAATCCTACTCAAGCTAGTGTACAGAAGATCTAACTGGGTAATGTGATCGTGGCCAGATAAATTTTAAGACACTTGACTTGACCTTTTCATCTTTAAAGAGTCGAGAAAAGGACGAAAAGATGACTCTAGTCTCCTTCGATTGTTTAATGAGCACGAAGTGACAAGCTACTCACTTACACCTTTTCTGTTAGATAGTCTGGAAAGGATCAAAAGCTGACTACTCTGGAAATCTAGGTAAAAGGGTTTGCCAAACAATCTGTAAAACTGCTTATACATCTTAGCGATCAGAAGATCACCAAGGACTTCCCGTACTGCAGTCAATCTTCCCGAATGTTGTGTTCAGTGCATTACGGTTTGTAGGGCGGCAGACTCGGCTTCCTATGGATCAAAGGTTGCAAGCCTACAGGGGTCTCCCAATTTATACTCGACGGTACGTGGGAGCACAGTCCGTACTGGCACCTATCGTTTCACCGTGGAGGAATCACCCAACCACTCAACGATAAACTACCAGGTTTAACGACGCCGGAACACGTCTCTAACCTAGACCTCTAGAATGCGAGCGTTAAGTTTCAATACGTTTTTAGGTTCATTGAATTCATTTTATGGTTTATCTTTGATTAAGTCTCAGTTCCTGGTCTTACCGTATGTGATCTCTTGAAATGTCCTAAATGCAACTATATGCGAAAATTGTATTCGTTTCGTTGGATGAATTCTAGCTACAGAAGAGTTGAGAGGTTCACAAAACAAAACGATCACAAAAATCCTAATGCAGCTAATAACAAGAAAGGAAAATCTTTTCTTTTTTCTTTTTTAAAAGCAAAAATTAACATAAAATGCTAATTAATGAAAAGGAAAAAATCTCTTTTTCTTTTCTTTAAAAATAGTATAATGCACTTAATGGATTTCAAGAGATATTCACAACCAGATAATTCATTCCAAAGAATCTATAATCAGATCTGAAACATGAACAATAACCCAGCAAAGCAAAGAAAAACCAAGATCTTCAAAGAACTATGTAATCTAAGTCCCAATGAAGTCATGTAAAAATAAGCAAGCTAAAAGTGAGGCACTTGCAGCATGAAATGTAAAACTGATACAACTACCAGAAGAATGTAGAAATCAATCAATAAAACGATTGGATCAGTAAATCACAAATCCAACAGAAGGCTCGATAACAAAGCCACAAAGGCCAAGATGTAAAATCGATGGACAAAGGCGAACAACTGAAGGATGGAAATAACCACCAGCCAAATAATAGTCCAACAGACTTCCAGGAGGTATAAAAAGAGCAAAAAGACACAGATCCAAGCTTAAGAGACTGGCAAACAAGCTAATTTAAAAAATTAACCAGTGTGGCGCGATTGTAAGTCTGCAACTCGCGCTAAAAATAGATTGGCGCGAGTTGTCTGAGAGCAACAAGCGCTAACCAGCGCGACTATTCAAAGAAAAAATGCGCTGGCAGAGTTTGCCAGGCAAAAAGACAGAACGGATGGTTCCAGGCTTGGTTTCTAGTATCTAGACAGAGCCAGCAAGTAAAAAATAGCAAGAATTCTAACCAAGAAAATTATTCAGACAAATAAACGAGAGAAAAATGACATGCAAGGCAAGATTGAGATTGTTCAGTTTGTAAACTGAACCAGAGATCCACTGAAGTGGCGTTGATCTACTTCACTTCTGCATAGCAGAAGTGTTTCAAAGGCTACCTGGCCGCTCTTCAGACTCCGTCCACAATTTACAAATCAAACAATACAAAAACAATCAATAAGCAATTCCCTAGTGGAGTCACCAAATTGTTGAACTGGTAAATCCCCTCTGCGGATAGAGGCGATCCCACTAGCCCAACACGGGTCTAGCAACAATCACACACGCTACACGCAGGTTCCTAATTGCATAGATCAAAAGATCAATCAGGATGATCTACCTAGAATCCAACGCTATTTGTTGTAGAAGAAACGCCACTCCCGTCCTTTAGCTTTGGCTGGTCACAATCCTTACGCTCCACGTAAACGGACACCTGCACAAGCAAAGAACAATACAAACACAAGCGTAAAATCCAGTACATGCAATTATATATCGGTCAGACAAGATATAACTCAAATATCATCAGAAGACACATGAATGGAACCATAATGATAGTCGTTCATTATTCAATAAAGAAGAGAAAGATTACAACCAAAGAGGCCTGACGTTGAACCTCCTCTGACTGGGTCAGCAGCTAAACACGCCTTGCAAAGTGACCTCTTCTCTCAATATTTTGGCAGCATAACTCCTCTATAGCTCTCAATTCTCACTATCAATCCAGCATAATCTCAGCACTCACCTTAGCTCTAGCAAAAACTTGTTGGTTCAATGCAGGGTGACAGTCATTTATAGATGGAGGAGGAGGAAGTATGCATTGTATCCAGACACCTACTGAAGATTTGGCATTGTCCCAGAATAGCCACTGAACTGGGTTGTCATGGATAAAAAGATGACATTCGACCACTTCCATGGGATTTTTCCCTAGAGAACTGCAGGAGCAATGGAGGAAAAAACACTTCAGTGCGCGCTGGCCAAAAATCATGACCAAATTTGGGTGGCACGGGCTTTGTTCTATGACATAGCGTCCATGGGCGCACCCTCTTTGGAGGAACTGAGTCATTGGCGCGGGTTAGACACTGTGGACCCGCGCTAATGGAAAAAGGGCACTTTTTAGGGCTAATCTTCAAAGGGTGTCTTTAGGGATTTTGAAGTTCATACTTAGGAGAATCCAATGCAAGTGTTTTTAAGTTGTGTCACTGGTCACAGGTCCATAAATGTGTCCTCCAGTGTGTGAAAGCAAGGGTAACAAGGACGGTGACCAACGGTGACAAATTACTGCGTAACACCTCTCTTTTACAAAGTAATTTTTCTTTGTCTCTCAACCACACACCCCAATCACCAATGCAATATTTGCTACAACATCACCATAAAACATCTTCAGCAATATTCTTCTCTAATATGTTGATCATCATACTTCTTATTGATTCAATTTATTCTTATAAAGAATACGAGTTTATATTTTTAGATTTAGAAATTTAGTTAAGTTCAACTCAAAAACAATCTTTATTTAAACTTGATTTTCTTTTATATTCCACTTATGTCAATTTGATTTTCTTTTATATTCCACTTATGTCAATTCTCCTTAATGTGTACTAATGGTCTTCAATCTCTAATATGTTGAACTGATATGAGAAAATGAGTCAAAATTCTACTTTTCAATTTTGAACTCTAACTAAGTTTAGCTCTTGTCTTGTTCTCTTCTAGTATTTCTCTTGTTATTTGATGTTAAACCTGTTTAAATATTAGTTTTTAATGTGTGCAACCATAAATTATATCTCTATATGAGGTTCTTAACTCAATCTTTGAGTTAATTTGCTTGTTTTTTACAATTCTAGAATGTTACAGGATTTAGTTAGGGCTTTCGTAGCAACTCTAACTTTTGTTGACTGCTAAATATGGAAAAAATTCCAAATTCACTATTAAATATAACTATACTTTGCCAATTCACCAAGGTGCCATTTAATTGTGGCTAAACCAACTACTAGAGTTTTATAATAGATTAATTACAGCACAATCTGCCAAAAATATCATTGAATTGGTCCATTCTGCCGAATTTCCCTAGCTCATGTTTGATGGCCCTTTCATCTGATGAGCACCAGTATTGTAGAAAGGATGTTGCAACTCCTAGGCTACCAACTTTACTTATCAACCTGGGGTTTGTACAAACTTGGAGGTGACAGTGTTGTATGCACAAGTAAAAGTGATGGTTATGCCTGTTGTCACTGTTCTGCTGGTGAGAGACCACTGGAGTTCCAATCTAGACTTCTATGGAGTCAGAAGAAGCTTGATTCTTTGATGGAAGAAAGGTAAATCTACTCTAAGAGAGTTACTCTACTACAGTAATGGAGAAGGCCAATATGTAATGCTAAACTACACCATACCCTAATTAACAATTTAAAAAGCTATGCTAAGTAGAAATGCTAAATCAACATAAAAAAAAATGCCACTATCTAAGTTGCAGAAGTAAGAAGCATCAAACAATACTAATGTGCAAGCAAAGAAACTAAACTAAATCTGCTTTCACTTTTTTGGTGTTTTTCTGCAAAATCAAGTATGCAAACTAATTGTTCTTGTGGATGTGACAGGTGGATTAAGGGTGTTTGAGGATGGCTAGAAGGTTTATGAAGTGGTTGGATGGTGTGGAGGGTCCCTAGGAGGCTTTTTGTGACTTCCTAGAGGTTTTCCATCAATTCAGCTTCAAAATAGGTCATTTCAGGAAAACTAGCAGGATGTACTAGAAACCTACAGAATGATCCTGTAGGAATTACATGAAACATACAAAATATAGCCAAGAGCTAAATATGAGGTGTTGGAGGTGATGGGAGGCTTAGGAAAAGTGTATGATGGGTGGAATGGAGTGTTATAAGGTCTACAATCATTCAGGAGTCAATATCCAAGATGATAGATGGATATATTAGTTCAATGTGTTTGGGAGAATTTCAATGAAAAATAATGAAAAACTAGTGAGGATGATGGTGAAAACAAGGGATAGCTCAAGTGGATGAAGTGGAAGGTGGCTGCTGGCTATGAAGTCTTAGTCTCCTCCTGAAGCACCTGCTCTGCATAAAACATGTGTGTCTTCCAAAAAGTTATGCAACAAGATACATTTTCATAAACTAGAAAAGCAGGATTAATGAGTCAACTTCCTATACTATGCATGAAGAAAGTTGTTGAAGGGAATGAAAGCATGAGTGAGATCTACTGCAAAAATGGTGATGAAAAATATGACAATGAAATCTACCTTGCAACATTAACCAAATACTAAATTAAAGACAACAAACTCCAAAGCTCATAAAAGAACTAGAAATATGTGTTTTTGGGGTTGCTTAAGGGTCCCTTCCTCAAGTCATTGTCCCAGAGGGAGGAAGTGAGGCCGAGACACCTGCTAACAACCTTATGGTGATCCTTTTTCTCCTTGCTAATCTACTACTTGAAATAAGGCACAAATGGAAGAAAACTATCACACAACCAATCTAATCTACACTACTTGTAATGGAAATGCATCTAATGAGCAAATTACCAATGAAGCTATGAATCTACACTAAACATACATATAAAACAAAGAGGAACCTTGTCTGCTAGGGTTGGACCCTAGCCCAAGAGCTTCAACCCTCTGAGTTAACTCAGTGCTGGCTCAAAACAAAACTCATTCTTATTACCAAAACAACAAATTACATCAAAAGAACAATCACAAGTTTTGCAGCTCGAAAATAAAGTAGAGTTTTACAATAAAAAATCTGAATCCTACTGAGGTAATCGACCTCTCTACTTATACATCTGAAGTCCCCAACGACTTCCTTAAAATTAGGGAGGCTCAGCTCCCAAACTCGAGATAAACTAGTGCTTTGTCTCTCACTTGCTCAGCTACCTTCTAGTCCTCGTGATTTGGTTGTTTGCACTCCGAGCTGATGTGATGAATGGAGGAATATTCGAATGGAGGAGTAGTAAATGAGGAGGATTTACCTCCTATAATGCCCCTCCCTTGTCCCATTCAAGTTTTGACCTTGGTCTTTGCCAAAATTCCTTGATTTTCTCCTTTAATGCTGCATTTAGTTCATATTAGACCGCAAAGCATAATATCCAACTCTAACTCACCTCATAAACAAAATATAATCAAAAACATTTAATAAGTTATGATAAAAGTTGGTTTGACTAAGCTAGGAGGTGAATTAAGGCCCATATAATTACCCAATCATGAGGCTCATCATCACCCCCCACTGAAAGTGTTACTCATCCTCTAAGCAACTTAATTAATATCCATATCCTTCATGGCTCTAGTGGCCTCTCTGACATCCCATGCCTCTATTGTTGTCTCCTCTTCTTGTTCATAGAAGCCTACTTTCTTTTCTAGCTCTTCCCACTACCTCTTTTCTTCTTCTTCTTTTCTCCCTTCTACCATCCCTAAGAGTAGTGGTGGACTGAGTTTTAGACCTATCCAATGGACCTTCAAACTTTGCATAGATTTCTTATACATAGGTGTCCTGTTGAGTGCCTCTCTCAACCTTCGAGGAAAGTGATATTCTCTTATCTTTAAGTTGTATGGTAGGGTGTTCCGTCTCCTTAAGAAAGCATGTATACTATCATCTCCTAGCAACCTGAACATGTCCTCAAAATGTGAAATTGCTTTCTCTTGGGCAGCAAGATATCTAGGTGCTAGCTGAGGATCATTTGCAATCAAATTATGGGCACTGATGAGGGCCATGGGATTTGATTGTTCAGCTCTGATCAGAAGAGGTTTAGTTTGCTCTCTTGCCAATATCCTTTTCATCTCTGCAGCTCTTGACTCCTCATGGTTCATCCATGATGCCAAAGCCATTAATTGTAGATCTCCTAGCTTGGCATTAGGGTCCCATACATTCATGTCTATGAGGACAATGTTGTGCAAATAAAACTCAGCCATTTTGGCCCTATCCTCTAGATTACTTTGATAACAAAGATCAATAAACTGATTGTAGTCCTGAAATGGTATGGTTCCTCTCTGTGCTAGGGTCTTAATCTGACACTGTAACCATTGTTATTTGAGGTAGAGACTAGCCATACATGCCAATTGATTCTCTCTTTCCTGCAGTTGTCCCCTCAACCATGCATTTTTTGTCTCTAGTTGATTTCTCACTATAGCTTCTCTATCCCTCAATCCACTTAGCTCTCTACCCATCTCCTTGAGTTTCTCTTCCATGTGACCAATGTCTTCCACCCCCTTTGATTTGGCGATCTGCATCCATCGGCGAGTTCTGGCCCTCTCCTTCTCAAGCTCGAATAACAGTGGGATGGAAAAATTTTGAGGTATAACCCTACCTCCTTCAATAAACCAGTAATAGGAGTCCAAGTTAGGTTGGGGGTTGGGTTATTTTGTCTTTGGGTCCTCTTCTTTAGTTTCTTGCTGCTCCCCTACCTTTCTTTCTAGTTTCTGTGCCTCCTATAGATTCAACAGAGTATCTTGTAGGATTGTTTTTGCTTCCTGTAGATTTTGGTTTGTATCCTGTAGGATTGCCTTTCCCTTGGATGAAGTGGATCTAGTAGTAGGCCTCCTCACATATGTGATAGGGAACATAGGGGAAGGCATTTTGTCTTTTTGTGTAGGGGAGTCTTCAATCACAATAGGAATTTTGGTTTATGTTTGGGGCTTCCCCTGTCTTATTCGTGTGCTCTTTCTTGTCCTAAAATATAATGGGGTCTACCTCTGCCTTTTTCCTTTTTTCTTGATTGGGGTGCTAAGAGTAGTGAGGGAAGCTACTGCCTCTTTCTCAGTGGTTTCTGGAGACACCCTAGGTGACTCCTCCTTGTTTTATCCCCTCTTTTCCATTTCCTTCTTCCTCTATGTCCTTCATGTCTTCTTCTTCTTGTAGATCTTCATCATCTCTATCAGTTTCCTCCTTAATTTCCTCCTATGTTTCTTCATCGTCCTCCTTCTCTTCTCCCTCTTCTTCTTCATCTTCATCATGTTCCTCTGTGTTAGCTCCTTCTTCATCCATCTCATCCTTTTCTTCTTCTGTATCTTCCTCTTCGTGTTTTACTTCCTCTTCACTGGCAATAGGACTAACATCATAAGTGAGAGCTTTGATGTCATCCTCTGCTGGCATGTCTCTGAAAACTGACCATGTTATAGGAGTTCTGAGGTTTTGGAAGGCATCTTGTATGAGGATCCTAATCAACCCATGGTGAGCTAATTGTTGGGAATCCCCTCCTTCACTTTGATGCTTGAGTCTATGAGTGATTGAAGCAGGAAGTATGGTATGTTGAACCTTTGGTGAGGGGGTGTTTCTGCTCCAAATATTAATTCTTCAAGGATCCTAAAATGATAGCCATAGACCACACTATACCTACCCTCACATGAGATGTATTTGATCAGTTGGTAGCTTACCTCATTCCATGGATATGGAATACTTTCCCTCCTTACTCCATTTTTTTCCTCAGTGGGTTCCTCACCTTCTAAAAAGAATTTTCTTTTGGCAACCTAGCTATCTCCTTTGTCTTCTTTTCTCCATGGTATTCCTAGGGGGAGTGTGGTGATTTTGTTGATGAGCTCAGGGGTGAGATCTATAGTGAGGCCCTTTATTACAACAGTGGCATGGATTCTAGTGAGTGGAGTGAGGGAGAGAGAAAATTCTTGAGCCAACTCATCATCATACCCTCTGAATTTTTCGAAAAGTCCCATCCAATTATGTATTGTGAAGATTTCAATCACTTGGGGGTGTTGTTGGATTCTCACAGTGTTGGTGGGTTCTCTCCTATTAAACCCTCCTGTCATCTTGTTGGTGAAGCTTGAGGAGAAAGTGAGAGGGTTGAAACAATTTTTCAAATGAAAAACCAAAACAAAGATGATTGTGTATGCAATTCCCTTCAGACAGTTGCTAAATTCACTCAAACTTAGAGGATTCTTGGTTCATTTACTTGCAAAGAGGGATGTAATTATAGAGCCTACCTCTTTAGATTGTTTGCAGTGGCCAACTCCCATGATATCCCTTCTGAAATCTTCTCTACCAATCCTGTAGACAGTCTCTGTGTATCCTGTAGGAATTCCTGTGCATGCTCCTGTCGGAATTCCTATGCAATCCTGTAGGAATTCCTATGCAGTGAAATGATAGAGTTTTACTTTAGATGGGTTTCCTAGCTATGAGAGCGACTTGAGTGAGTGAGTTTCAAGGAAGTGAAATGCATGAATGCACGGGAACAATGTTTTATTTCCACTTATGGTGATTCGGGGTGAGGTGGTGTGGTCGCAGCAAAGGTACATTTTCATTTTTGGACCATTGGTCCCCACTACCACCTCATCATTTCCCACTCCTTGTAATCAGCTCCCACCTTATGGATCCATAGTTTTAAGTACTTTTTGTCCTACTCCTTCTCTGTCTTTGCGTTGACTGCAACCACATGTGAGAGGACACCTGATTGTGCGTGTGTTAACTAAATGAAGGTGGCCAAGTTAACTGGCCACCTTTTCACGTATAAACCAACTATCTTGTAACACTTACATTTTTTTATTACATGATGCATATGAGAGAGTGATTGGGATACTTACCTGTGGTTCCAATGCTATGCTGCAGCTATCGAAGACCAAAGGTGCTACTATGTATATTTGCTACATGTTATTCTTCTTCTTCCTCTTGTTGTTTGCTAATGGATTCTTTGTTTTTATAGGTACCTATGGTTGAAGATATGATGTTGCTGCTTTGGAGCTCCTGGATCGTCATGCTGAAGACTTGTTGCTGGTGTGATTGGTATTCTGTGTGATAGGCTGCTACCGGATTTCCTACAGGATGTCCTGTAGCTGCTTCTCCCTCAGAAATCTTTAATCATTTTTCTTGTTGGGGCTGTGAGGATGGTGACATGGATGGAAAGAAGGAGTCGGAGTGTGGAGAGCAAGGAATATTCAGGTGATTCTCTCTATTCCCCTCTATTTCCTTTTTTCGAAGACTGGAAAAAACTCTTGAAATTGATTTTTTTTCTTTTTTAATGGTGAGTGCAAGGATGATCATGGTGGACAAGGTGTGGTGATAAATCATGAAGAGGGTGAATTTTAGGGGCCTAAAAATTCCATCATTTTCCTTCGGATTGCATCATGTAGGATTTTTGGGTCACTATAATTACTACAGGATCTTCCTGTAGGTTTTCAGAGGATCCTGTAGGAATAAAGGAGATCATGTAGAAAACACTATATTTTTAAAAACAGAAGTAATGGAGTGAAAAAACAATAGAAATGATGAAGGGATGCATGGTAATGGGTGAAAAAATAATATGTGAGTGGCAGGGGTCTCCTTGGGATCCTCTTTTCCTCATTGACCGTCCTTCTTGCCCACCTGCAAATGGAAATTTCATGATTAAATTTTTATTTATTTTTATTTTTTTTGAAAAACAACTAGGTTTCCTTTGAGAGGTTTTCACCCTAGTTGTTTTCCCTAGGCCCTTCAAGAAAGGTTTTCACCCAAGGATCTTTCTAATTCTCTTTCTACTTTTTCTTTGTTTTGTTTTTGACACCATTGAGCCTCCTCAAGCGGTTTTCAACCCAATGATGGGACTCAGGCACCTCATGGAGGTTTTCACCTGAGTCCTTATTCTTTTTTCTTTTTCTCAGTGATTTGATGAGGGAGGAGCTGGAGTTTGCTCCACTATCATCATTGTTTTATTCATATCCTCAATGAACTCTTGTTTTGATAAAAGTCTCTTGTAAATTTTCAATCAGTGTCCATTAACAAGTAAAGGAATGACTTCTTCATCTATGGTTCTGATTTGCACTTAACCATTATCATGGAATCTTTCCACAACATAAGGTACGAGCCATCTTGTCCTTAACTTTTCCTTGAAGTCCTTATACCTAGAATCATATAACAACGCCCAATCACCTTCCTGAAATTTCTTCTCCTTGATATTTTTATCATGCTAGATCTTCCTCTGAAGTTGAACTACCTTTGTATGTAGGAGGGCCTGTATTCTGAATTCATCCAAACCATTCAACTAGAACAATCTCTCTTTTTGTGTATTGTTGAGATCTAGATCTAGTTGGGCCGCCATCATTAATGTGTTATATTCAAATTCAATGGACAACAAGGCCTTTTTCCCATAGACCAGCTCACAGGGTGTGAATCCAGTGGTGGTCTTCCATGTGGTATTATAGGCCCAGGTGGCCTCAACTAGCCTTTTTGCCCAATCCTTCCTTCTATTGCTCACCACTTTGGTCAAGATGCCCTCCAATGCTCTGTTGGTCACCTCCACTTACCCATTAGCTTGTGGATGAGAGGGAGTGGAGGTTCTATGCTTGATCTTGTGATGGCTGAGCAAGTCTTGAATCACGTTGGAGGTAAAATGGTTGCCTTGGTCTGTGACCAGCTCTCTAGGGTACCCAAATTTGTAGAATACATTCTCCCTTAGGAACTCAGCCACCTTCTCTTCTTTTGTTTCCTTAATTGCCTTGGTTTTAGCCCACTTATTCAAATAATCAGTGCACACAATAATGTACTATTTTTGCTTTGAAGGAGGGTTAGTAGGCCCAATGAAGTCCATGCCCCACTTGTCAAGTGGCTCGAAAGTCACTTGAGGCTACAGAGGCATTTCATCTCTTGGAGTAGGCCTTCCCATCCTTTGGCATCGATCACACTGACTAGTGTATTTTTCACATCCCAATGAAGAGTGGGCCAATAATAGCATGCTTGTAACACTTTGAATGTTGTCCTCTTTGCTGCAAAGTGACCTCCACAAGGCCCATCATGACAGGTTAGAAGGATGTCAAATACTTCCTCCCCTTGACGCACCTTCTCAAAATTTGATATGGGCCAAGTTTGAAAAGATTGTCCCCAATCTAAGTGAAGAGGGTGCTTTTCCTGAATATCTTGCTCTTTTCTTTGGAAGACAAGTTTTGTGGGAACTGTGCTGATACCAAATAGTTTCCTATATCAACAAACCACAGAGAGAGAATTGAAATAGCAAATAAGTGCTCATCCAGTAATTGGTCATCCACCATTCCTTCTTCGCTAGCAGGCAGATTTACTCTAGACAAAAAGTCTACAACAACATTTTCCTTACCAGGCTTATCAACAATGGTTAGATCAAACTGTTGTAATAAAAGTAACTATCTTATAATTGGAGCATTCACATCTGGTTTGTTCATTAAATACTTGATTGCAACATGGTCAATATGCACAAATGTTTGATAGCCTATAATATAATTGCTAAATTTGTTTAATGAATGCACAACAACCAAGAGTTCCTTTTTGGTCACTATATAATTTAGTTTAGCCTTTGATAAATTCTTACTGATAAAATAGATAGCATAAGGCAATTTTTCATCTATCTAACCTAGGGCTACTCCTATGGCTTTGTGTGAGGCATCAACATGAATATGACAGGGGAGGGCCCAATTTGGGCCCTGGAGAATCGGTGCAGTGGTTAACTTATCCTTTAGGATGTCTAAGGCCTCTTGACAGCTTTTTGACCATATAAACTCAAATTCTTTGGCCAGAAAACCAAATAAACGAGAGGCCAACTTGCTGAAGTCCTTTATGAACCTTTGGTAGTATCCAGCTAACCCTAGGAAACTTCTAACATATCTCTGCTTTTGAGGAGGTGGGACCCTTTGGATGATAGATATTTTTCTTGGGTCCACCTGCAGTCCTTACTAAGATATTGAATGACCTAACACAGTCCCTGCAGTCATTAAGAATTCACATTTTTCAGGACTAAGAGACAAGTTCATTTCAATGCATTTATGCAGTACTTTTCCTAGGTTAGACACGACATCTTGAAAATCACAGCCATAAGGTGTAAAATCATCCATATAAATCTCCACCGCATCATGGACTAATTCAGTGAGAATACTCAACACTTCTCTTTGGAAAGTGGCAAGAGCATTGCATAGACCAAAAGGAAGGACCCTATAGGCAAAAGTACCCCAAGGACAAGTGAATGTGGTCTTATCCTGGTCTTCTGGGCAGATCTAGATTTGGTTGTACCCACTGAATCCATCTAAGAAAGAGAAAAACCTTTTCCCTATTAGGCCATCTAGCACTCTATCAATGAAGGGCAGAGGAAGATGATCCTTCTTTGTGGCTTTGTTCAACTCCCTGTAATTGACACAAATTCTCCACTTACCATTTTTCTTGGGAACTAACACCAAAGGAGACACCCACTCACTATCAGAGATAGTATTAAAGGAATCCTGCATCTAGCAGTTTTTGCAGTTCTTCTTTGACTATATCTTTAAGAGTTGGATTCATCCTCCTTTGTGGTTGTCGAACCAGCTTGCAACTGTTGGGTAGCGCAAGCCCCACGGAACGGGTATGGGGTGTGAAGCCGGAATTTTGGGTAATATTAGGATAAAAGACTTTATGGAAAGCACAGAACACGAACTATAGAGGTTGAGTCAAAGGGTAGTCTGCCCGAAAATAATGTAAAGAAATAGTAATAGAGTCGGCCCGTGGAGAGATCGCGGCCAAGGGAAACTATAAATAGAGTGTGGCTCTATGAGGGAAAAGTAGTTCTTTTGGAAGATGGAATGTAATAGGTCCTTAAAGAAAATAGCCTAAAAGTGTCTATAAGTCGGAGTTGAGGGAGTAGGGTAGAAGGTAGAGGCTTTGCAACTATGTGCGCAGAGGCCTGGAAAGTCTGTAGCTAGGTGCGCAGACCCCTGCAGCTAAGTGCGCAGGGTGGATAGGGATGTATAGTTGAAGATTGATAATAAAGATAAGTTTCTTGTGAATTCTGTGTTAATTGTAATTTTACTCTTTTATGATAAACGAACTGTTATGATCTCGACATTTGCTACTGTTGAATACATGTGAACTGGGTTAATCTTGATGCACGAAGTAACCAAAAGTAATAAATGTTTGCTTAAAGACCATTTAACTAGATCAAACTAGTAATAAGTGATTCAATCTGTAATAAGAGCACTAAGGGTATTCCGATCTGCGCAGATCTGGCACAGCGCGAAGCTACAGAACAACGCGAGCCCCAAACCACATCCAAGACATCCCCAGGGTGCGAAAACCTGGTTCCAGCACCCTCCCCTGCTACCTCGAGTGAGACCTCAGTCTGCGCTTCGCGTGTTGTTTGCCGAAAGGGCCAGTAGCTGTGGGATTTGTTTGGCTAAATAATTCTTCCGAACCTGGGTCAAGCCCATATAAGCCAACAAATGGTTCCGTTGCCGGGACTGGGATCTGCCTAAGGGCTGTCTGGTGTGAAATGCGGGGATGCTAGAGAAAAGAGCGACGGAAAATCAAGAAGGTAGTAACGAAAATTGCCCTCTAGTTACCAATATTCAAAGGAGCAGGAAGTGAAGATTCGGAAAAGTTTTTCTTTGTATTGAATTCTATATGGAACACACAGCAGATCGTGGATGATAATATCAAGAAAGCCATCTTAGTCAGCACACTATCGGACCAAGTGCTAACCTGATATATGAAGTATTCAGGCATCAACCCAACAGCGGAGATAACAAACATTTGCACTGAATTAAAAAAGGAGTTCGGCCCGCCAAAATCGGAATCACGGTCGGTCGTAGGATTCAAAGAAATCACGATGATGCCTGGTGAGACGCCGTGTGATCTAGATCAAAGGTTGAAAATCACTATTCACGAGGCCAACATGACCCTGATGGATGCACAGCACCACACTTGGTTCATCGCATCACTAACGCCATATCTGAAGTCAGCATTGTCACAACAGAAGATCTCAACCCAAGCGTAAGTGCTGGAGGCCCCGATATAGGACCCAGGGTTGGGAGTTCAACAAATCCAAGCATAGGTCCAAAATCTATGTTTAGAAATAAAGAAGTTAAAACAAGACCAGACACCGTGCCCAGAAGTCCAAGAAGAAGTATGGTGTAGGATGTGTAGAAGCCAAGGATGCAATAAAGATCATTGTCTGGTTGCAGTGAATTTTGTGGTAACATGGGGGGCCAACAACCTTGCGACCAGAGGTACAGATAGGACCAAATGTGATTTCCCCACTTTGGTGCGCAATTTTCCAGGTAAGGGGAAAGCATGCAACGGACAATTGTTATCTATTGTCGAATGTATGACAACCTCTTCAACACTTATTTTGTAACTTTTGCCGAACAATGGGTCATGAGGAAAGAGATTGCTGCATGTTGATGGATCAACCCCCTACTTATAGGATGTAAATAGCGACGCGTGGATAGGACCCTACTGCACCATTCATGTGCCGGGGATTCCTAATACGTAGACGAGGGCGTGGAGGATGGGGGCTCGGACAGGGCCGTGGACAATTGATCTATTATAGTTGTGGTGGACAGGGACATTACGCGCAGGATTGTATGAATCCTACTAGAGCCTGTTGTTCTTCATGCTACCAATTTGATCACGATGCAGTTAATTGCCCCACGTTGCTCGTGCAATTAAGGGAGAAATGAGTGCTCCTAGCTAGTCCCACCCAAAACGTCCAGATGATGAAGGCTGAACCCCGCACTGAAGGCCCCAACATAAACATGATGCTTAGAAGCGGTGCAGCTACCGGGGAAGATAAGGGGAAGAAGGCGGAAGAGGATACGTGGGTTCATAAGGCTCTCGTAAAACAACCAGAATTTGATTTGGTGCAAGCAAAGGAAACCTTTTTTGGAGGCTAAGAAAAGTTTTGCAGAAGCATTGACTTCGAGTAGTAAGGAGAAACTGAACCTGCAACAAAATAATGCCTTGGTAAATACCTTTTTAGAAACCTGTATGAATCTCCTGAGGGATGCCAACGCTGTGAAAGGGTTACAAGAATTAATAGCTAGATGTGCGGGGGTCGACAAACCATGCATGATCTGGAAATTGGGCAAACACGTCTTACGCACCGGACGGGAGATGCGGTTGATTGCCCAGATTGGCGATTACGAGATGGACCAGGTCATCATATATCTGGGTTCTGACACGAATGTCCTACCAAAACAGACTTGGGAATGCATGGGCAGGTCTACATTGCAATGATCCCCGATCCAATTGCAATTAGAAAGCCAACAAAAGATCTTACCGATGGGAAGATTACAAGTGGTTATCGTAGATATCAACGGTGCCTGCACGCACACTGATTTTGAAGTCATATAAATCATGGACAATGGTAACCCCTATCTGGCACTACTAGGAATAGACTGGGAAATAGACATGAATGGAATCATCAACCTCAAAAAGCGGAAAATAATGTTAAAAAAAATGCACTCCGAGTAGTCATTCCTTTGGATCCAGCTGAAGGTGCCCACTACATTGAACCAGTGCGCGACAACGATAGTGACAGGGAACTGGACTACATCTACTAGCTCACCACATGAAATGGGGACCGAGTGAACCCAACTATGGATGGACGACTCTCATGGGACTGCAATAGCTCTTGCACGTCAGATTCAGATGAAGAGGTTGAATGATGGCAAAATCGGTTGCACTAAGTAACCACATTGAATTGTAACAGAATGGTCGCAGTACGAGCCGTCACGTCGTTCGCAAAAGTCGCCAAAGAACCAGTGGTCTCGGCGACATCAAAACCCGTTGCACCAAAGGTATTCACATCCCTAAAAGCTCGAACATCAACAAAAGAGGTAGGCACAGCTAAGCATAAACTAAAGCGTGGAGGTTGCAATTGCACGTTAATACCGGTAGCTATACAAACTAAGAAGAGCAACCCACAGCAACATGAATCGCTAGAAGCTGACCAGAGGGTCCACGGAAGCCCAAGGGATAGTATACATCGCGACGCTATGTTAACACAACTTTCTTGAAGGCTAAGGATGTTGCGACCTAGATGGCTCTACATTAGGCAATGGAAGAAAAACCAGAAGAAGCCGAGTAGCTATTGGCCCCATGCTGACAACACCCTTAAGGTACGATCCAAAGATCAAAGCATGGTAGAAAGGACTAAATTCAGGAGAGTATCACGCCAGAATGCGTACAAAATCTCAACCCTTTTTCACCTAAGATGACTCAGACCCTTGCAGAATATTGCTACAACTAACCCAGAGGGGACCAGGCTACCAAGGCAACACAGACATCCATGGTGCAAAACCCTAGCTGACCAAGCGCTCAGACGATGCTCACAACACAGGGAGGTAGGGATAGTACGGATCTGCACCGATGGTGCGAACACCTAACTAGTCGTTAAGGTCACAGTCTCAGCACCCCAAGCAATTGAAAGAGGGCGCGAGACTATAAACAAGTCTACAGGGAGTCGATCTGGCATACCGAGTTCTGCCTACACTACCCTGTCTTCTCGATCACAACAACAGTTGATGGGTTGCGCTACCGCACAGCCCAGTCAAAAGATAACCGTTAGCACTCCTTTCCATAATAGAGACGTTACGGTATGATAGGAAGGAGTGGGTTGTGAGTCATTAATATGAAAATTCCGAGGTGGATCCATTAAGATCAACTGAGGGAACGTTGGTACAATACTGAAACACAAAGGAATGGCATTGTTCAAAGTGACGGTCTTAATTTATGACTACGGGAGTATACGAGCACATTGGCCCTATATACCAAAATCAATCAGTATACATCTGGCCACAAATCAACCCATGCGTACTATGGCCAAAACTCAAGCACGATTCACCGAAGAAATGCAGTTGAATCAAGAAGAGTTAGCAGGCGCGAGCCGGGAACAACATATTCCAAAATCCCCATGAACACCATAAAGGCAGAAGACGAAGCAAAAGACCTGCACAGTCTGAGCCTCACCACGGTTCACCAAACAATCTACAACCGATAAGGGAAAATTTGTTTCAACAGACAACGATGAAGAGGACGAGCCTCTTCAGGAGCTCCTTGACCAGATCAATGAGGATGAAGTGGATGCGTTCCAAATCCCATCATTTCCTCCATATTTGTCTCCATGGATAGGGTCAACAAAGATACCAAAGGACCTAAATGGAGCGAAAGCTGAATGTCAGACCCCACTTCTTCCAAATGATATAAGGTTTGAAGGCTTGTTGTGGGGACTTGTTCCGACCCTCAAATTTGAAGATTGGGATCTGGTTGACAGTGATAAGTTCCTTGAATTGGCAGTAGGAAAATTGTTACCACTGGTGTGGCTGCTCGGTATAAAGAGGGTCAGGATCCTCAACCTCCAATGGCTACCTCACTACCACTGCATGGCTATTACGACCTTTATGATCTGGAAACTCCTATGTCTTGTACATGATGGATTCTTATGGTTGGAAGAGTTGATTCTGCTCATAGCTGACTTAATCCACCACATAATGCACCTACCACTGAAAGGATATGACCCCGCCAACACCACAGGAACCAGCAGCGAGGTTTGCCTCCCCGAAACAATGAAGACGTGGTATAAGCTGGTGAAAGGAAAGCATGGATATGTCATAGCTAGCATCAACGACAACACTGTTCGAGTGGCTACATAGCTCCTCAAGGGAAAAATCATGAGGGAGTGTCGTGCAAATGAGGTACCTGGCTCTGTCATTGCACTGGCAGGGAAGTGTGCCTAGGGGGTGCAATTTAATTGGGCACAGCTCTTATGTATAGAGTTCTTGACCAACTGTTGAGAAGCACAAGACAAAGGTAAGACATTTCATTATGCCTGGTTGCTTCTGTCAATATTTTTGGTAACAAGCATGCTGCCATTGGATAGCTAGTTCCCTCGCATCACAGATGACCTACCTGAGGTAGTACGGTTTATGGCGCTATGTGGAACACGGGACATGACAAGGGTTGCTGCAATTCGAGCATTTTGGACTTCCATGGTAGAACAAATACGAATCCGGATTTCTCGTCGATCGCGCATATCTCCCACAATCTACAATAATATCCAAAGCATGGTCGAGTTTAAAGCCGACATGCATCATGTGTACGTCCAGGCATGAATGAACCGGGACCAATGTTGGACCACACTTCCATTCATCGCAATGGATGAAGCAATCTATGGGGTTTTGGCAAAATGGCCTCTCGAATGGCGCACTTCGGACAAGGCCATCTTAGACCAACTCGCTACCAAGTAGCAAGAGGCGGCACAATAGCAGCGGCTCCAGTGTCTGGTAGAAAAAGCATGACAGGAACAATAGCTCGCTTCACAACAAGCAGTGTCCCAGAACCCGCCAGCTGAAGAGACTACGTAGCGCAGGAATTAGAACCAGCACAGGAGACAGACACTCAGGCTCCTGGAGAACAAGTCAAACGGTCACGATGGGAGGACCCACCAAGTATCAGGAAAAAGTCCAAAGTAACAAAGGGGTTGGAGAACAAATTCACAGCAAGCTCTGCATTGCCTGCTCCTATTACATAATAGACAATTGTGTTTGGGGAAATCTAAAAGCAGTTGGAAACATTGCAGGCACAATCTCTGGGCAAGGTTCACCTTGCCAACAACACAGGTATGACTGAGCCACTGATGGGCGCACTCACACCGAACACTATAACATTTCCAGCCATTGCTATTTCAACACTCGACGATGAGGGTAGTTTGGATTTAGATTTGGCCGCCCTACCTAGTAGCATACTTTTTCAATTACAAGATGGGCTCACTAGTGAACTCCGCGCTAGGGAAGGTCGCACCCTCCACACTTTACGGGGGCAGAAAGCTAAGATCGAGTAGGTCAATATTCAACATGTTGTCTGGGTCGAGTGTTACAGAAACGTCAAAAAAGCCATCACAGAAACATGCCGCACAGTTCTAAGGGTAGCTATCCTTGAGGATCTTCCAACTCTGACCAAGATTCAACACATGGCCGCAGAAGTCCACATGGTCCAGGAAGAGCCTATAAGAGCACAAGGAGAGATTTCCCTATAGATTGTAGAGCTTCGGCTCCAGGCATAGCAACCCCGACCTAATGGTGGACACCATCACGCGGAAATTCAAGAAGGCATGGAAACCATGCGAAGCGCAGTCCGAGAATATTCAAGACTTTTGGATTAGTCTATTGGCCTACTTAGATCTCTCCAGGAGGATCCCACTGTTCAGCGCATCGAAGCTTAGGTACGCATGTTGCAGCAAGCCTATGATACAAATCACGGAGGTGCACAAATGGTCACTATCACATAATGGCTAGCTAAGATGAGGGAAGCTCAGGCTCTCAAGACCCAAATGGACGTTGCACAGCAAAAAGAGGCAGAGTTTAAAGACCGCATTTAGCCATGGATCAATGAAGCGTTTACCGTTTCGACAATGATGGAGGGAAAGATAGCACAGATGCAGGCAGCCTGTGATTCTAAGCAAGCAACCCATTAGACACAGATACATCAGTGACCCAAGTGGCACTGGTACAACAGACCGCCACAGAATTTGTTGAAGAGACATGCACGGTGTAGAGATTGTTAAACGACCTTCACATAAAAATGGATGCACCATCTTAGTGACTCGTGACGAGTCATGACAATTGTGTTGGGGGAATTTTGGGTAGCGCAAGCCCCGCGGAACAAGTATGGGGTGCGAAGCCGGAATTTTGGGTAATATTAGGATAAAAGACTCCGCGGAAAGTGCAGAGCATGAACTATAGGAGGTTGAGTCAAAGGGTAGTCCACCCAAAAATAATGTAAAAAAACAGTAATAGAGTCGGCCCGTGAAGGGATTGCGGGCCAAGGGAAAGTATAAATAGAGTGTGGCTCTATGAGGGAAAAGTAGTTCTTTTGGAAGATGGAATGTAATGGGTCCTTAAAGAAAATAGCCTAAAAGCGTCTGTAAGTCTGAGTCGAGGGAGTAGGGTAGGAGGTAGAGGCTCTACAACTATGTGCGCAGAGGCCTGGAAAGTCCGCAGCTATGTGCGCATACCCCTGCAGCTGAGTGCACATGGTGGATCGAGATGTATTGTTGAAAATTGATAATAAAGATAAGTTTCTTCTGAATTCTGTGTTAACTGCGATTTTACTCTTTTATGATAAATGAACTGTTATGATCTCAGCATTTGCTACTATTGAATACATGTGAACTGGGTTAATCTTGATGCGTGAAGTAACCAAAAGTAGTAAATGTTTGCTTAAAGACTATTTAACTAGATCAAACTAGTAATAAGTGATTCAATATGTAATAAGAGTGTTAAGGGTATTTCGATCTGCGTGGATCTGGCATAGCGCGAAGCTGCAGAACAACACACGAGCCCCAAACTACATCCAAGACATCCCCAGGATGTGGAAACCTAGTTCCAGCACCCTCCCCTACTACCTCGAGTGAGACCTCAGTCCGCGCTTCGTGAGCTGTTGCTGAAAGCGCCGGTAGCTGCGAGATTTGTTTGGCTAAATAATTCTTCCAAACCTGGGTCAAGCCCATATAAGCCGACAACAACCTTCTTTGATGTATATATGGTGAACACACACTGAGGGGTGTACTCCCTTCATTTCCTTGTAACTCCAAGCAAAGGCTCCTAGATTTTCCTTTAACATGTTACATAGCTTCTCTTCTTCGAGAGAAGAAAGAGATGGATTTATTTTCAAGGTTCTCTCTGGGCCAAATTCTATGTTTTTGACACAGAGTGGGTTGGAATCAGCCAAGCATAATTCAATTGGATGATTGTTCTGGGTTTCCTTTACTACTTCTTCTAAGGGTAATGAACTGGGAGTTGGACTTTGGATTAGGTGTTCCATCAAGTCATCCTCATCCTGTTGTCCTCCTCCCATGGTTGCTTCTAAAGCATAAAGTTGGGCAGAATAAACTTCATCTTCTTCCTTCTCCTCCAACCATAAAGGTAAGTCATGCTCTAGAGAAGGTTGAGCAGGAGGGTATAGGACCAACTTCTTGGACATATGTCCATTCTTGATAGTCATATTCCCAACTCTACAGCTAATGTAAGCATCGACAGTGGCCAACCATGGCCTCCCAAGGATGAGAGGGTAACCAGTAAGCTTAGTCTTAGGCTGGAGAACTAGGAAATCTGCAGGGTATTCCCAAGAGTAAATGGAGACCATCACATCCTCCACAATTCCCTTATGAGTTACTGTGGAATGATCTGTAAGTTGCGGAACTATTGTGGTCTTCCTCAATGAACCTTGGAGGTTGATCTTGAGCATAGTTTCCTTGGTAATCACATTAATGGCAGCCCCAAGATCAATCAGATTTTGTGGGACAATGGTGCCATCGATGCGCACATCTACTACAGGGCTTCCAGGGTCCAAATATTTTGGACAGATTACCTGCCCCAACATTAAGTCGGATAGCTACCCAATGACATTAATGGTAGGGGCATCCCTTTTTCGCCTCCTTGGATGCTTGAAACGCTTCTCCTTAATCAACTTATTATAAATGGGAGCATGTTTTATTGCTTGGAGAAGTGGGATCTTTACACATAGATTTTTCAATTCTCCTAGAAGTTTAGTCTCTTCTAGGGTAGGTTGGAGTGGTTGCGTTAATCTCTCAGGAAAGGGTGGATTTACTTTAAGGTTGCTTTCCTCTCTTTCTTCCTCAACCACCCTAGGTGGAGGTGGAGGTTGGTTATCCGGGAGAACTTTCCCAAATCTCAGGTTAATCTCCTAGATTTCCACAGCATAAGTTGGATATGATGTCTCTCGATTGTATACTTGCTTAGCCTACCTGTTGTTTGGGTTTGGATTCGGTTGGGCAGGCATCTGGGGTTGCTTGGGTGGAGGAGAGTGTAGGAGTTGTGGTTGGGGAGGTGTTGGAGGCAATAGAGCTAGAGCATTGTTGTATTGGGCCCTCAGCCCCTGGAGTGGTGTATTCCACTGAGGTTGTGGTAGAACATAAGGTTGAAATGACTAGCTGGCTAGCTGGGAGGGATACAGAGATGCATAGGACTAAGGAGGGGGTGTAGACCAGGAAGGATGAGCAGGGGATCCCCAAGAAGGTATGGTTGTGGTTTGGTTGGGGTTGTAATATGCATGGGATGACCCTTGCATGCCCTACTGATATGGTCTAGGCCCATGAGGTCTCCTTTGGTTAATGTAGCAAAGCTACTCAATGACCCCTTCAGATCCTTGATATATAGCTTTGAGTCCGAGTAAAGAAGGGCACTTGTCTATGGAGTGGTTTTCTTCACATACTAACAAAATGTCAATAGAGTTCAATGGACATTCATTTCTGGGATGCCTCCTGGTGCATCTAGGACAAAAAATGGCCAAGGCTCTCTCTGCTTCATCCTACTTCCTCTTAATGTTCATGGTGTCCATTTGCAATGCAAGGGTTTGTAGCATCTTGCTTTTGAAATCTTCTAGAATGTTCCCAATTTCACCCTTGATGGATGAGTTTGAAGATGATGAATTGGCCGTAGGTTAACTACCCCTACCCTTTTTCCTGGCTACCCTAAAATAGTTTCTAAATACAATCTTGATATCCTCATAGGGTAATTGGTAGATATCTCCTCCTGCTAGCAAATGTAAGGTATCCCGAAGATCTTCTCTTACTTCCCTAAGTAGGACCAGCTTTAGTGACTCAGGGTCAAGTGTGCACCTGGCCCTTTTGTAACTAAGCTAGAATATTTCTTCGTAATCCTCTAATGATTCATCATTGCCTATGGTCATCCTAAAAAATTATTTTTTAGTATCCTTTGACCGACAGTTGTCACAATATTTGTTGTTAAAGGCTTGTTGCATCTTAGCCCAAGTTGTGATGTTATCTCTAGGTAAACCCATGAGCCAGTGCAATGCTGCATCCTTGAGGGTAGATGGAAATAGTTTTAACTTTTGCTCATCATCTGTATAGTCATAGGTTTGGCATATAATAGAAAAATCAAACAAGAAAGTGTCGGGGTCCTTTGTGGTCAGGCCATGGAAATGAGGTAGGGCAGAGGGGCTTATATTTTTCATCTTTGTGTCCCCATTGGTTTCCTCGATGGGGAAGGCACCCTCAACTCTCTCCCTATTCCCTTTGTCATTTCAGTTTTCATGAGCCATTGGTTCAGTAGGAATGGGCTCCTCTTCTTCTTCTTCCCCTGTAGGTTCTTCAAATATGTTAGGCTACTCACCTAATGGTTCCTCTAGTTCACAGCCACCGAAGAAGAGAGAAGGTTGGTTGTTGGATGCAGTGGGGGTATTTGGCAAAAATTTCCCTAAGTTGTCCCTATTCCTACGAGGTATGAAAGGAAATATTTTTGGTTTGGTTTTGTATTTTTTTCAAACTTGGAAAGTACTTGTAGAATTGAAATTGTTGACTGAATGAAGATTACTGAAAGAATGAAAAATCCACTTGCTGAGTTGAAATCTTACTTGCAAAAATGGAAAGGAAAGCAGACAATGCAAAATGAAATAAAGGAAACAACTAGATTACTTTTGCATAAATAAACTAATGGCAGAATATTGAAGACAAGAAATAGAAGAAAAGAAATTAGTAATCACATTCTACTCAGACACCTCCCTATCAACGGTGCCAAAAAGTGATGAGCACCAGTATTGCAGCAAGGATGCTGCAACTCCTGGGCTATGAACTTTACTTATCAACCAGGGTTCGTACAAACTTGGGAAACAACTAGATTACTTTTGCATAAATAAACTAATGGCAGAATATTGAAGACAAGAAATAGAAGAAAAGAAATTAGTAATCACATTCTACTCAGACACCTCCCTATCAACGGTGCCAAAAAGTGATGAGCACCAGTATTGCAGCAAGGATGCTGCAACTCCTGGGCTATGAACTTTACTTATCAACCAGGGTTCGTACAAACTTGGAGGTGGCGGTGTTGTATGCACAAGTAAAAGTGATGGTTCTACCTATTGTCACCATTCAGCTGGTGAGAAACCACTGGGGTTCCAATCCAGACTTCTATGGAGTCAGAAGAAGCTTGATTATTTGACGGAAGAAATTTAAATCTACTCTAAGAGAGTTACTCTACTGCAGTAATGAAGAAGGCCAACATGTAATGCTAAACCACACCATACCCTAATTAACCATTTAAGAAGCTATGCTAAGAATAAATTCTAAATCAACATAAAATAAATGCTACTATCTAAGTTGCAGAAGTAAGAAGCATCAAACAATACTAATGTGCAAGAAAAGAAACTAAACTAAATATGTTTTCACTTTTTTGTCTTTTTATGCAAAATCAAGTATGCAAACTAATTGTTCTTGTGGATGTGACAAGTGGACTAAGGGTGTTTGAGGATGGCTAGAAGGTTTATAAATTATTTGGATGGTGTGGAGGATCCCTAGGAGGATTTTTGTGACTTCCTAGAGGTTTTCCATCAATTCAGCCTCAAAACAGGCCATTTCAGGAAAACCTATAAGATGATTCTGTAGGAATTACAAGAAACCTACAATATACAACCGAGAGCTAAATGTGAGGTGTTGTAGGTGATGGGAGACTTAGGAAAGGTATGTGATTGGTGGAATGGAGTGCTAGAAGGTCTAGGATCATTCAGGAGTTAATATCCAAGATGATAGATGGCTAGATTCACTCAATGTGTTTTGGGAGAATTTCAATGAAAAATGATGAACAACTAGTGAGGGTGATGGTGAAAACAAGGGATGGCTAAGGTAGATGAAGTGAAATCTAGCTACTAGCCATGAAGTCTTAGTCTCCTCCTAAAGCATCTTCTCTTCATAAAACATGTGTGTCTTCCAAAAAGCTATGCAACAAGATACATTTTCATAAACTAGAAAAGCAGGATTAATGAGTCAACTTCCTATAATATGCATGAAGAAAGTTGTTGAAGGGAATGAACGCATGAGTGAGATCTATTGTAGAAATGGAGATGAAAAATATGACAATGAAATCTACCTTGCAACATTAACCAAATAATAAATTAAATACAACAAACTCCAAAGCTCATAAAAGAACTAGAAATTTGTGTTTTTGGGGCTGCTTAAGGGTCCCTTCCTCAAGTCAAGGTCCTAGAGGGATGAAGTGAGGCCAATACACCTACTAAAAACCTTGTGGTGATCCCTTTTCTCCTTTATAACCTTCTACTTGAAATAAGGCACAAATGGAAGCAAGTTATCACACAACCAATCTAATCTACACTACTTGTAATGGAAATGCATCTAATGAGCAAATTACTAATGAAGCTATGAATCTACACTAAACATACATGTACAATAAAGAGGAGCCTTGGCTGCTAGGGTGGGGCCCTCACCCAAGAGCTTCATCCCTCTGAGTTAACTCACTGCTGGCTCAAAAAAAAACTCATTCTTATTACCAAAACAACAAATTACATCAAAAGAACATTCACAAGTTTTGCAGCTCGAAAATAGAGTAGAGTTTTACAATAAAAAATCCAAATCCTACTGAGTTCCTAGGCCTCTCTACTTATACATCTGAAGTCCCTAATGACTTCCTTAAAATTAGGAAGGCTCGGCTCCCAAACTCGAGATAAACAGGTGCTTTATCTCTCATTTGCTCAGCTGCCTTCTAGTCCTCATGATTTGGCTATTTGCACTCCGAGCTGATGTGATGAATGGAGGAATATTCAAATGGAGGAGTAGTAAATGAGGAGGATTTACCTCCTATAATCCCTCTCCCTTGTCCCATTCAAGTTTTTACCTTGGTCTTTGAAAAAATTCCTTGATTTTCTCCTTTAATCCTGCATTCAATGTGTATTAGGCCGCAAAGCATAATATCCAACTCTAACTCACCTCATAAACAAAATATAATAAAAAGCATGTAATAAGTTATGAGAAAATTTGGTTTGACTAAGCTAGGAGGTGAATTAAGGCCCATATAATTACCCAATGATGAGGCTCATCCCACCATCACCTACCACTTGTCCTCTTCTTGTTGGCCCACATCATCTGTCGAAGCTATATCACAGTGCCAAATCACCCATATAGTTCCTAGAGATTGTTAAATGTTGAACATGTTGGCCATTTGATATAAATATGGACCATAAAATCTTATGGTCTTGAATCATTTGATCATATCGGGTTCCATAGGGCCATTAAAATTTGCACAAATTGGTTTCCAAATATTGTTTTGCAACATTGGATATATCACTCCTATGTCAATCGATCTTGTCGGGTGTTGCACAAAAACCGATGTGGTTTTACATGCCCCCCTAGTGGTTTCGATCTAGGGGGATCCACATTTCACCAAGGTCATCAATATGGAAATTGGATGTTTAGTCGAAATAGCCAAATGCAACCCCCTCCCACACATGCACATTTTAACCTTTAAATCATAGTCATGCATGGACCCCACATTTTGTATAATGGGCCAATTGTGTAATCCACCCACATACTTAGAAATTGTTTAAACATTGTCCTCTCCACCAATTTTTTCCACAACCGCCAAATAGCATGGTATTTTCCAAAGTAACACAGGTTTGGAGGGCACCGTTCTGTCACCAATTTTAGATTCCTACAAATTTAACTTTTAACCTGCAACTTTGACTAGTCATATCTTACTCCAAGGGGGTATTTTTCTATCTTTGATATAACATTGAAAATATCTCTTCAAGGGCTATCGATTTGAGTAGTTTCCAATCTCATATGGGTAGATATTTTGTGCCAAAAACTGATATAAATATGTTGCTCCAAAAACACTTGTTTCACCAATCTTCCTACACACAATTGATATTTGCTAATCCATGACATCCTTTGACATCAATTCCAACATATTTATAACAATGGGAAGTTATAAAATAGAGGTGTGGATTGTTCTATCATAAGAATGTTGTATATGGATCACATTTTTGTCCCAAGTCTTCGAATGCTTTTGATTGTAAGCACTCAAATTTTATACCAAAGTCATGTTGATTATCTTTTTTTTCCCATATATATGTGGATTTAAATATGTATACCTATTTAACTTTGTTTCCATCCTATACCACAACATAGTCCAAAATGTACTAAAATTTCTAGTGTCCTTTTCTAAAATGATGCTCCTTGGTATCCTCAAAGGCACCCAGACTTGTTCTAAGAATAATTTTGTTGTTTCTTTCCCTTTGATTGTCATTTTATAGGGAATGAGAATGCACATATTGTTGAACCTATAATCTACCATAAATAGGTGGTCATGTCCTTTCCTGGTAGTTGGTAAACCTCCCATAAAATCCATGGAAATTCTTTAACAAGGACAAGAACGTATAAGTTAGGGATGGTATAAACCCTAACTCCTATTTCTAGGCTTGCTAGTACAACAAAGCATACATCCTCTAATGAACCTCGCTACATTGTCTTACATTATGAGCCAATACACTTTCCTCTGTAAGTTGGAAACTATCTCCCTAACACCAAAATTCCCTACAATTTGAAGGTGTAATCCTCTTTTACTAGCTCACCTCTAGGAATACAAAGCTTGTACAACCTGTAGAGTCACCCATTCTAAAGATGATGGTTAGATTTTTTGTCACCATGTTTTACATGACTCTAGATCTGTATTTGTTGAAATATGTCCTTGAATTCATCATCCTCTATATATGCCTCTTTAGATGCATCATGAGTGAAAGTTTTTGTATGCATCAAATTCCCAAAGTTGTAATTTTTTATGTGGGTGGCCTTGAAAGCATGTCAACAAACTTGTTTATTCCACCTTGCTTGTACTTGATGACTAAATGAAACTATTGTGAGAAAAACAACCCAATTCTAGCGTTTTCTTTGTTGTATTACACTATAGGCATGTAGGTATTGTAGCAATTGGTAATTTATGTAGATGATGGTCTCCTTTCCCGTTAGATATTTTTTCCACTTTTTGAAAACTTGTACCAGAGCATAGATCTCCTTGTTGTAGATAAAGTAGTTGAGAACTTCCCCACTAAATAATTTGAAATGGTAGCATATAGGACTTCCTCATTGCATTAAAATCAATCCCATGGCATATCAACTAGGATATATCTCCACTTCAAATGGATTCTACTAGTTTTTTAATGTGAAAATTAGTTATTGACTCATGTCTTTTTCAACTTTTCAAAGGTCTTATGTTGACTCTTCCCCCACTGGAGACTCTTTCCACTCATTATTATGGCATGGAATGGTGTAACTACTACTGAAAATGAAGCTATAAACTTGTACAGGTTCTCTTCTACACCAACACAACTACTAACCTTAGAGCTATATGTAGGCACCAGCCACTTCATGATGGCATCCATCTTCTCGGGACCTATCTTGAGCTCCCATTCACCAACCACATAGCATAAATACACCAAATATTGTTGTGCAAACTCACATTTCTTGATATTTTCCAACAACTAGTGCTTCTTCAAAGTCTCTAACACCTGCATCAAATGTGAAATGTGCTCCTCTTTGGTAGCACTATAAACCAATATATCATCGAAATAAACAATAACAAATGAATCTAGATAAGGGTTTATTACATCATCCATTAATGTCATAAATATATTTGGTGCATTGCATAAACCAAAAGGCATAACTAACCACTCATACAAACCTTGTCTAGTTTGTGGTCTTCTAAGTGTCTTCCTCTTGGTCGAATCACACCCTACTCTATTAGTTGTTGCAATAGGTTTTTCCTTTTGTCTACTTCTAGAATGGACTGTCTATATAGCCCAATTTTTGGAAATGGATATTATGGTAATAATTAATCTTCATGCCCCATTTCACTCTTGGGTGGTATCCCTTTAGGTTCTTGGAAAACTCACCTATATGCATGTAGCAATCCTTCCACCTATTTGTTTTCTCTTTATTATAATCCTCCAGGGGTTCCCTCACTCTTATAGACTCATCACCAACATAATTTTTTCTTAAGAAAAGTAAACATACTTATTTAATATATCTAACTAGCTTCTTCACTTGGTTGGCACTTATCAATAAAATCATGGACTTGTCTTTGTGCATGATGATGATGAATGGTTTCCCATCCTTAATGAGGAAGTATGGGTTGGCTCTTGTTAAATTATGGTATGATCTATGCTTAGAGCAGTTTACTTATCTTTCTTATTATTATCCATAGATTAGCAATCACATGTACATAAGTAAAGTGCAGATAGAACATTAAACGATCAATAGAAAACAAGCCAATACAAGAGACACAAGATGTGGCAGCTAGCCAGGGACAAACCCCAATATGGGGAAACCCTTTGATCAAATCTTCTTTTATCTTCAATAATTCAACAGAGAGAAATAGTACAAACGTCTGATTTATATCAGCAATAGCAAACCCTAGATCAGCGGCATTAGCATCAGCGGTATCAACATCATCGGCATTAGTGGCATCAGTATCATCAGCATCAGCATCAACGGTATTACCGGCATCAGCATCATCGACATCACCAGCATCAGCATCATCGGCATTATGGGCATCGGCATTACCGACATTGGCATTACCAGCATCAATGTCAACGGAATTATCGACATCAACATCATTGGCATCATCGGCATCAGAATCATTGGCATCACTGGCATCACTGGCATCAACATCATCGGCGTCACCGGCATCACCGGCATCAACATCATCGGCATCAGCATCATTGACATCACCGGCATCAACGTCATCGGCATCACTGGCATCAGCATCATCGGCATCAACATCATCAGCATCACCGACATCAGCTGCGTCCTTCCTTCCCATGTGTGAGAGAGAGACCTATCTGCACAGGAGAGAGGGAGATTCTTTTCTGCGCAGAAGAGAGAGAGAGATGGATGAGAAGTGTGTGTCCAAATGAGGAAAGACCTCCTGTATTTATATACAAATGTTGATGATGAATAGATGCGTCTGTTGGGATTCTAAGCCTACATGAGTTGCGGTTGGCTTGATAATTGTTCCATAATAAAAATAAATTCATATCTCCATAAATACTTATCAAAATCGGATGATCTTTAGATCAATCCTACACCTCTCGACGAGAGGAATCTAGGAAAAATATTATCAGCCATGAATAAGGTGACCCACATGGAGTTTGGCCCTAGTTTCCAATTTTAACAGCTCTCCACATGAATATTTCATCCCACATATAAATGTAGGGACTCCCAAACATTACTCCAAATACATCAAGTGGCACTACCTCCAATTGTACTTCATCAGTATAATTAACACTTTTGGAGAATTTTATCCTACATTATTTTGTTACCTTAATCTTTGCATCCTTATTCACTTGTACTAATGGATGTGGGATCATATGATCACAAAACTCCAATCTAAGTTTTTTGACCATATTTCTTATTGTGATATTATCCTATGAACCTAAGTAATTATCTCATACTTCTTGACCTAGGTCTTAATAAGGAGACTTTGGCCATCTCCTTCTCTTCCTATTTATGACAGCTACTCAAGTTCACCTCCTTTTACAATGATGTGCGAATAATCTTCTCATCCACATCAAATATTACTTCAACCTTATTGCTCAAATATATTGCTAGAAGATTTTTTTCTTCCCATCTATTAGCACTTTGTGATTTCCCTAGGCTGAGAACAGAATCCCAGAGGTAACCACAAACTGATTTAGGCAACAATCTAGCCCTTGTAGCCTGAAGATGACTCTTCACTTAGGTTACTCAATAAATAAGATATTATTCTAGATAATAATATCAACGAAGTTTGATTTTAGAGGTTTGTTGATGAGAAAAAGGGCAGATCCATTGGGCATGGAGCCATGTCAAAATAGATTTTGTCTAGTGAGATGATGGAAAATTAGAGGGTTTTATCCACAGGGGCAAGGTAGGTAGCTTTTGTGGTGGATTTAGATCAAATTTTTGTAGGAGGTGAATGTAGAAAGGGTTGAATACAAACAAATTAGAGCATCAAATCATGTATGAATTCTAAAGTGTTGCTTTAAGCTGAAAACATTGATAACTTGGCATACTAAAACAGAGCATTCATTAAAGATGAATTCAGAATTAATCATTTGGTTTTCCAAAAAATAAGATGCACATTAAATATATGTAAACACATATATAACTTACAAGACCAAAGGATCACAAAACCACCAAAATTCTGACTCGGGAATCCCTACAAATTCCACCTTTGTATTTCATTCATTCAGTGGAAAAAAAGTTTTCAAAAATACAATGCACAAAGTATTTCCTCTAATCGCTACCAACCTAACCACTTACAAAGCCTTATATCTCTCTATATACATCATTAGGTTCATTCTCCCACTCTAGGTGGTAGAATTCATTGAAAGAAACCAACTTCTATCAAAAGAACTCAAAATTTAGCTCATATGATTAAAAATAGGGGTAGTTTCACCTACTACCAATCACTGCCTAATGCATAATTGAATTGGAATATTTGTAATTAAACCTTAGATAAATCTCTTAAAATAGTATTCCACCTATCAACAATGATCTAACTACTCCTAGGAGCCAAAATTCGAATTTTGAAGCAAAATGGAGCTGATTATCCAGACTCGCAGCGCGTTGAAGTGGCATTTATGTTTTGTATGGTTGCAACGCCTTTTTGTCCAAATGAAGCAAATGGGTATGCTTCAAATATTCTTGTGATATTTTTTTTACCTCCTAAACAACATTCAAATCTATTGTAGACATCCCTTTGACGTGTTCCCCACTTTCGCAACACACTCTATGTTTTCACTGAATTTTTGAAAAAATAAGGGTTAAAAACTAGCTCATATATCCTAAATACTGATAGTTGTTACAAAAAAAGAAGGTTTTTGTTGATGAGAGTGTCCTTGATAGAAACCTCTCTTAGTTTCAAAAAAATACTCTCTAACTCTTTGCAATCCGCACCTAAACATCATAACTAAAAAAGGAAATGGTAAAACCTGAAACATAGGCTCTAAAGTTGCATTTTAATTTTCCAATATATAACATCTGTGCAGAAAATGAAGGAGGTTTTGTTATTTGGCCCATTATTGGAAAATACCTCTTTCATTTTTTAAAAATTAGTTTCCATTTGGTCAAAAAACTCTTTTGAAGATGATGACAAAAATAGTCAAAACGCAACGAACTGTCAACTTTCGCAGCACGTGTTAACTTTCACAACGCTTTCAAAATTCTGAGCATATAATGGATTTCTTGTGGTATAAATGTTGGAGGAATCAATATAAGTGTTGTGGTATTTCATATAACTCCTCTCATGACAACCAAAACTTTAAGATTCCACTATCTTAGCAGCATCAAAGACTATACAAAATCTGTAGCATGCTCTTGCAGCAAATTACCAAAAAAACGCAACGATTATGATTTGGCTTTCTTTGTTCATCTTGAACAACATTGGAAGCTCATGCATGTAATTCTTACAGTCAAGAAACAAAGAGTGAGTCATTTTTGCACTTGTGAAGGAGAATTTACCACCAATTTGCAAGAATTGTAGCATTATGTGAACTCACAGTGTCCAAGCCTCCCTTTTGCAACAAACCAAAACAAACATACCACAGATTTCAATAGAAATGAAGAAGATTTGAGCGATGAAGAATGAAAGTTGAAGTTCAAATAACCTCCCACAACATCCTGAAGTGGAGTTGTTGGCGGAAAACTTGATTTGAAATCGTGGTGAGGAATGCGCAACATATTTTGGAAAATTGAACCCGTTAGGAAAAGGAAACTAACTATCCTCATGACCATTTTACTCCTATTGAGGTCATAACCTCTCATGAAAAGACATTTAAACTAACTCTACACAACCTCCAAATATGTGCCTAATCACTCTCATAATTATTTTTATGTAGACTTTCCCTCTAAACTTAGGTGACTAAACTATGATAACCAATGTTTGATGACTAACTTATGATGAATAATTTTATCATGGCATGACCTAGACCCTCTTAAAATTACAAATGATCCGTCGTGATTGCATATTCAAATCATGACTTCTTATGACCTTACAATTTTGAATTATGGCAAAAAGACTCTTTTTTAAGCTCAAAATATTCACAATGACACTTTGACAAATTTGACTTCTTTACAAAAAACCCCTTTAGACCATGACACTCATGAAATCAAGACTAATTATTGCAAAAAAGACCTCAAGTGCAATAGTAAGACAAAATGGTTTGGTATTCCTATATTATAGGACCCTAACATTGGCTCCCATGGGGATGGCATCCTCCCTGTGAGGTGCCAAGAACACCATAGACTAGTAGCCTGATCCATTGGGCTGATCCCAAATTAGCAACATGCTCTATCCTGAAACCACTGCAACTAAAACCAAACTAGTAATCTTATTCCAACCCTTAAACTGAACCAAATTCATTCTTCAAACTAAAACCTGAAGTGTACACTGAAAACTGAAAAACAAATTGTTGCAAACTCAAACTGAAAAGAATGCTTGAGGTATTGAGACTATTCATCACACTCCTACTCACTCTAACTGATCCACAAGTTGCTTTATCAAGTGAAGTCAAAAAACCATTGTAACTATGAAAGCGAATGGTTTGATGGCTCGACTTTTTTTTCATTTATTTCAAATAGAAAGGACTTTTTGCAAGTGGCAACTCAAAATTCAACTGAAATTGATAATCATAATCCATAAATACAAGAAAATACATCTTCCTTGATGACTACAACATATTTGCAAAAGGGTCTTGGAGATCATGAAGTCGTTCATTTAGTTTATCTTTCTCAAATTTCAATGCAACAATTTGTTCTTTCCTATCATCCAGATTAGAGACATGGTTTGTGTGTTCTTGTAGATCTTCAATTGAGGCAACCACTTCTTGAATAAAAAGAATGTCTACATCCATGGGGTCTAGAACGACCCACTCTTCATTATCCTCTTGTAACTATGGAGTATTCTTGCCATTATCTAACTCACTGCTTTCATGAATAACACCTTCATCATTATTTAAAATGAGCTCATTTTTTTGAAATTCCATACGTACAATTTTATAACTCAGAAATTGATAAGTTTCTTCTCAGAATAAAGATTAAGGAGATTAAAGGGCTGAAGAGAAGTTCGATTTTTTATCTTGTTTTTTCCCTTGGTGACTTAACATTTGACAAGATTGCTGCAAAATTTCTTTAAACTCGGAAGCTGAATCGTGATTGTCTACATCAAAATCCTGCTCAATTTCATTTTCAAGATGTTGTCTCTACTTCTTCTTCCTAATGGTTAAAAGGGTTCTCATGAATAGACTCTTTAATATCATCATCCATAATTTCATCATCTTCATAAAAACTTTCCAAATGCTTAATAAAATTGCCAAAATGTGTGCAATGGTCTTTGACCAACAGCAAGGAAGGATGGTGTTCTTTATATCTGTCATAAAATATTGTATGAAAATAAGAGAATATAAAGAAGCATTTGGCAAGATTTCCTACCATGATTATGCATTTCCCTCCAAGGATACCATGAACATCTTCATGAGACAATCTTCATGAAAATCAACCTCTAGCTTACACACATGCATGTGAAATTTAATTAAATGAAGGGCAGCATCATTTATTTCCTGATCTTTGAATCTTGGTAAATAATTCTACCAATATACACAAGGCATGCGATTTGGAAAACCTGGAATATGAATGTGATGCATAGGAGCATACCTTGCAGTTTTTTTATCCATCTTGAGCCAATAGAATCGCTAGTGAAACCATGATTTCTGGATCCTACTGCCAACAGAGTCTTTAGATCATATTGAAACTTGATTGGAGTCACCAGGTGAATGGTTCAGCCTTCATAGGTCTCACTATTGTCCACCATCAGCAATCATATCTAAAACTTTATGATCTTTCCCGGGGAAGATGGAACCTTTCACTTCCCCGGTATGGTCGCCAGAATGTTAGCACTATCTGATTTCCCTAGGATGAGAAAGGAATCCCAGAGGTAACCACAAACCGATTTAGGCCACAATCTAGCCCTTCTAGCCTGGAGAGGGATCTCTCACTTAGGTTACTCAACAAGTAGGATATTAGGTTAGGTAATAAGCTCAACAAAGTTTGATTTTTAGAGGTTTTTTTATGAGAAAAGGGGTAGAGCTATTGGGCATGGAGTCATGTTAGATTAGATTTTGTCCAATGAGATGATGGAAAAATAGAGGGCTTTCTCCATAGGGGCAAGGTAGAAAGATTTGGTGGTGGATTTAGATCAAATTTTTGTAGGAGGTCAATGTATTAAGGGTGAAAGGCAAACACATTAGAGTGTCAAATCATGTATGAATTCTAAAGTGTTTCTTTAAGCTTAAAACATTGATAACTTGGCAAACTAAAATAGAGCATTCATTAAAGATGAATTCTGAATTAATCATTTGGTTTTCCAAGAAATAAGATGCACATGAAAGATATGTAAAAACATAGATAACTTACAATACTAAAGGAGCACAAAACCACAAAAATTCTGACTCAAGAATCCCTGCAAATTCCACCTCTGTATTTCATTAATTCATTGGCAAAAAGTTTTCAAAATTACAATGCACAAATACTTTCCTCTAATCTCAACCAATTGAACCACTTACAAAGCTTTAGATATTTTATATACATAATTAGGTTCATTATCCCACTGTAGGTGGAATAATTCATTAAAATTGTTGACACCTAATCATAGGGATTGGGTGAACAACTGCAATTAGTGTAAATAAATAATAGAGAAGATGAAGAATCGTCGGGAGATGAATTGAATAGTCTCTCCCTCTTGTATATAATAATGAACATCCTGAATGAATAATATGAATTGATTTGAGGAGTTACCTCCTGGTTTGACATGGTATCAAAGCCAGCGCCATTTTTGGCTTCCCTCTCTGCCTGGTAACTCCCTTCTTCCATCTTTTTTGCAATCTCTCATTTCTACAGTCTTCCCCATTTATGCATTCTTCCTCCCAACTCAAAACATTGTTGTTGTATTTTGGCCAGTCCATATACCATGCCAGTGTTGAATGGTCCTCATACTCTCCTATCATAATACATAACGCTTCCTACACTGCTTTGTGGTATCTGTTAAACAGACATGGTGAACGAGAGAGAATATGAAAGATAAAGCTTGCATTACATTTTTATTAACAATAGATGTACATTTATAATACAATATGGTGACCATTGGGATTCACATCCCAAGGTCCCTTGGACTACTTAGTCTGTTTAGCTTCCACACTAACCCATTTAGGATTAGG
>APFE030128362.1:214695-258822 GCA_000404065.3 Pinus taeda | reverse complement strand
AATAATATATAGACTATATAAAAATATTATAAATTTGAATATTTTTACAAAAATAGCTCCAAACATTTTATAAATTTCATGTTATGGACTAGTGGGATTCGCTAAGATTTCTAAACTTTAAGATAAATTTCCATCCTTAAAATTTTCCCTGGTCCCGGATCTCCTTCAACCAACTGAGGAAGTGATCTATCTACTTCCCCTTCTGCATCTGGTATGACCTTAGTTGATTCTCAAGTAACATCTTCCTCTGCATAAAAGTATGCTGGTACAATGTCTTAAAGGTGTCCCACATCTCCTTTTCCGTTTCCTTCTCGGCAATATGTTGGACCACATGATCCTTGACTCCATCAAGGATGATGCATTTTGCCTTGGTCATTGCCTCCTCGTACTTCTCATTAGTTACCGGGTCAACTGGGATAGCCATTGTTCTCAAGGCAAAGCCCTTGATGCGATGTTTATCTAGAATGGACAAGATATTGGCCTTCCAGACCACAAAGTTGGATGCCCCGTTCAGCCTATCCTGATCTCTTAGTCCATTCACGACCATCTCTTTGCTCTTTTGTTGACTCCTCCGAGTCTCTCTACTTCTCTCTGGAAGTTCTCCTTTCAACTCCTGTTGAGCCTCTCTACTTCCCACCTGGAAGTTCTCTGGTAGACTCCCTCTGAGTCTTGATTTCCCTGCTGGAAATCCTTCTGCCAATCATCAAGTTGGTCCTCTCTGATCTTCTGTGCACTTGTAACACTGATCCGGATTCCTTGGCTGGAAATCCGCTTTGGTAGCAACTCCCTCTACCTTGGTTTTGCTTTGTTAGGTATTGTTCGGACCACAGTACTCCACCAGCTTCGCTCTCGCAAACTGCCCATAGCTTCCTATGCCCCAGTAACTGAAGGACTGAGCTTCTAGGCTCTGCGCAATCCTGACACTGGCAAAAATAGCTCCCTTAGCCACTGTGTCAACCCTCTTGGTCTCTGCGTGAGCCTCTTTCTACCCTCCTCAACCTCTGCACTGGCCTCTCTCTGGCCTGTACTAATGACGCAGTCCCTTTGCGTCAACCCTTCCTTTGTCGCTTCTGCAAGGATCAACTTTCTGTCACTTGGGATAGCTGATTCTGCTACAAATGCTCTGCTTAGCTGATGCCTTTAGCTCCCCTGTGACTTGGAACCTTGCTCTGATACCATGTTGAATTTTCTAAATTTATTCGTTAGAAAATTAATATGTATTCTGCTGGTTTATTTCTTCTACTTGTAAATTCTGAACAAGTTATTTAAAACATTTAAATACCGAAATAAACACAATACAGTCACAATATCTACATATCAACAGCTGAAAGAAAACAAACACACAAGTGACACCATTATTTTTGGACAAATGTCCCCGGAAAAACCCAATGTGGGAAAACCGGTGCAGCTATTCTGAGGGTTTATTATTATGCAGTATTTCCTTGAGTACAACTGGGTGCCTAACTGGCTCACCCAATAGAGAAAGAATACACAGCAGCGATACCTCTCTATTCGGAAATAGGTATTCAGAAAATCTGTTGCACGAAACTCTGAATCTCAGCGTTGGCCCTTCTGGCCTTTGCGTCAACCTTAAACCTCTCTGTGTTAGCCCTCTAAGGCACTGTGCAGCCTCTGGGACTCTTTGCGTCACTCCCTCTGCTCTCTGCATGGATGACGCAGTCCCTCTGGGCTCTGCGTGGCTTGCTCTGGCTGCTGCTTCTTGCTCTTTGTTTCTGCGCTGGTCTCTTGACATTGTCTCTGCCTCTCTGTCCAGTACTCACTACCCCTCACTGCTGATCACTGATTTGACTTTGCTTAGCAACACCGCTCTAGCAAATTGAATGACTGATCACTCTGGTGTGTTTTCCAATTGACCCTCAAGCCTCTTCTTATACTTTTCTTGTTGGTCCTTCAACGAACGAGATTAAATCTCTAATCAACGGCTAAGACTAGATTTGGGTTGATCCATGACTTTTGGAACCTTCTAACCTAGTTTTATATTAATACCCATTAATATTTTATTTTTCCTAAATTTAGACTTAGGAACTCTATTAAAAATATTAATTATTTAATATCTCCCAAACCGGTTAGGATCTGTCCAAACCATTTCTGGGTCTTGGAGATCTCATGTGCTTTAGCCTCTCCACCAATTTTCATGGCTAGAGCATGCTCCGTCCAGCCTGTCCTGATCTCTCAGCCCATTCATAGCCATTTCTCTGCTCTTCTTTTGACTCCTCCGAGTCTCTCTACTTCCATGGAAGTTCTCTCTTCAACTCCTGCTGAGTCTCTCTACTTCCCACCTGGAAGTTCTCTGCTAAACTCCCTCTGAGTCACGATTTTCCTTCTAGAAAGCAATCGTCAAGTCGCACCTCTCCGATCTTCCGTGCACCTGCAACATTGATCCAGATTCCTTGGCTAGAAATCCGCCTTGGTAACAACTCCCTCTACCTTGGTTTTGCCCTGTTAGGTACTGTTCTGCCCGTAGTACCCCACTAACTTCACTATCGCAAATTGCCCACAGCTTTCTATGCCCTAGCAACTGAAGGACTGAGTCTCTAGGCTCTGCCTAATCCCGACACTAGAAAAAATGCTCCCTCAGCCAACTGCGTCAACCCTCTTGGTCTCTGCGTGAGTCCTTTTCTGTGCTCCTCAGCCTCTGCGCTGACCTCTCTCTGGTTTGGACTGATGACATAGTCCCTTTGCGTCAACCCTTCTTCTGTCGCTTACTGGGAACAACTTCTGTCACTCGGGACAACTATCTCTATTGCAAATGCTCTGCTTCATCTGATGCCTTCAACTCTCTTGTGATCTACAACCCGCTCTGATATCATGTTGAATTTTCTAAGTCTATCCGTTAGAAAATTAATCTGTATTTCGCTGGTTTATTTCTTCTACTTGTAAATTCTCAACAAGTTATTTAAAACATATAAATAACGAAATAAACACAATATACAATGTTGCGAAAATCGCAATCGGGATTAAATCAGCGAGGGTCTGAAATCGGAAAAAATCATAAAAATCGGCAAAAAATTGGCAAAAAAAAAAAGAAAAAATACAAAAATCAAGATTCTTTCCCAGAAAATTTCGATTTTTTCAAAATGAAAAAATCATTGATTTAATCGTCCGATTTAACCGTTTCAGCGAAAAAATCACGCTTTTTTGAAAAAATCGCGCTTTTTTGAAAAAATCGTGATTTTTGCAACACTAACAATACAGTGTCAACATCTCCATATCATCAAGTGTGTTAAATAGACATGGAGAGCGTGAACAAATATGAAAGATAAAGCTTGCATTACATTTTTATTAACAATAGATGTACATTTATAGTACAATATGGTGACCGTTGGGATTCACATCCCAAGGTCCCTTGGACTACTTAGTCTGTTTAGCTTCCACACTAACCCATTTAGGATTAGGTGTCCAACAATATCGTTCCTCCTACTGCAAAGAATGTTTCCTACGCTGCTCCGTGGTATCGTTGCTCCTACTACAAAGAAAGAAAAGCCTGCAGTGAAGGCTCCTACTACAAGCAAGACCATTGTGCCAAGCCATCCAAGGCTACTAAACCAGCTACCCTAGCAAGAAGCTAGCTGCAAAGAACGTTGTCCAGGTTATATACATTAACGCTGGTCCATGGTGAATGCTTCCAAGTTATATACATTAATGTTGGTCCGCTGCTCCCATATGACTTCATGGCCCTCCTCCATACCTTGGCTCCAATATAACGTTGTCCAATCAGAGCAGCAAAAGGATTAGAGCCCAAGTCAATTCTAGTATTGCAGTGATTGCTATACGCTGAATGATATTGCGGTGTATGGTATTACATTATGTACAGTTATATGTATAACACCTTTGTTATATAACTCCGCCATATATCATGTTTCCCTCCTCCATACGTTGCGCCTTTCACAATTACAATACCACTCTCCCACAACGATATTGCTCTCCCATTACGTTGTCCCATTAATATCGCATTAATACCGTTATCCCATTACTCCCAATCGCTATCTGGTAAATCTACTTCAGTTTTTGCGTTGTTGAATATAACCAAATATACCTCTGATATATACATATCAAAACTATATTTTACTACCAAAAAAAAAATCTTTTACACAGCAAGTGCAAATTGTTTTACCAGTAGTAGAGCGATTTTTTTCCACATACACAGATTTTACAATGCATTCAATCATATCTATTGTGGGAGTAGCTCTCACTAGCAAGGAGAACTATCCGGAGTGGTCCCGGAAGATAAAACATGCCCTCATTTTCAATGAGTTTTAGAAAGGAGTGTGTGTTGGAGAGGGAGACAAAGAGCTAGAACAACCTACGTCAAATAAGGAGTTCGCTATTTGGGAAATTAAGAACAACAAGGCCTATGCATTAATTGCAGCATCAATAAATGAAGAGGTGGGTTGCCATATTTCACCATTTTCAAATGCTTTCGAAGCCTTACAAAAACTGAAGGAACTCTATGACTCACACTCTGCACTTGAAGTTGTTCAACTCATGATTAAACTCTTCACCCTTGATTACCAAAATAATTGATCCTCTTGCTCTTGCATCAGAAGTAAAATCTATAAGCATGATACAAAGTCACTAATGTTGAACTCGGATATCGTCTGATAGCTTCTCCAGGCACTTTATCCCACTTACTCAAATTATCTTGAGTCATTGCAAGCAAATGGAAACCTCAAAGATATTACCTTTGACTCTCTTGTGAAAAAATTTGTTGAAAGAGAGAAAGCTTTTGGGAAGAAGACAACTCCTGAATCTTCTGAAGAGGTTGTGTGCCTTGCTCATAGAGAAAAGAATCTTTCTCAAGATTCTTCCAGAGGAAGAGGTGGTCGAAGAGGAAGAGGAAGAAATTTCAGAGTCAAGGGGAGCAGACACTCTCAAGGAGAAAAGTCAGATTTGCACTACATACGCTGCAAAAGCGATGGATCACATGATGCATCCACATGCAAGTTACCTTGGGACAGAATTGAGCAGGAAAGAAACCAACCCAAAGGTAAAACTAATGACAAAGACAAAGGTAAAGCACCTGAATCCGCTCACTATGTTGTGGCACACTGTAATATTGGAGTAAATGAAGACTTATTTAATACTTCACTTGCTTCTTGGAAAAATGAATGGTTTCCTGATTTAGGAGAAACTTGCCACATGAATTTTAGAAGAGATTTTTTTGAAGAATTTACTGACAATGTTCATGGAGCAATATACTTTGCAAACAAATCAAAACTCAAGCCATCAAGGCTTGGCACAATTAGGCTTAAATTTCCTGGTCTTCCAGACTTTCTTCTGCATCATGTTCTATATCTCCCACAGCTGAGGAGAAACTTGTTGTCCTTGGTCCACATCCCCCAACAAGGACACTCCATTCATATGTTTGATGGAAAGCTTGAGGTGAGAAAAGCTTCAGACCACTCACTTGTCATGACGGGGATAGAAGAAGAAAGGCTTCTCAAGCTGTAGGGTACCTCTGCTCACGCACAAAATTTCTCATACAATTCTCATTATGAAGAAGGTACATTTCCATCAAGTTTATTATGGCATGCTAGATTTGGACACTTGAACTATGACAGCCTCCACTTGTTGAAGAAAAATGGTGTTACTGGTTTGCCTACAATTCCTAGGAAACTTAAGCAATGTGATATGTGCATTCTAGGAAAGCATAGAAAACAGTCTTTTCATGATTCACATTCAAGAGCACATAGAAAACTTGAACTCATTCACTCAGATTTATGTGGTCCAATGCTTGTTCCTTCTGCAAATGGAAATAAATATATGATGACATTTATTGATGACTACGCCAGAATGTGTTGGGTTTATTTATTGAAGAACAAATCTGATGCTTTTCAAACATTCAAGAACTTTCATACATGGATTGAGAATGATGCACAATCTCATATTGGCTCTATTCGCACTGATAATGGAAAATAATACATTTCAAATGAATTTGAAAACTATCTTCACCAACATGGGATCAAACATCAAACAACTGTGCCTTATAATCCCCAACAGAATGGAGTAGCTAAAAGAATGAATAGGATAAGCTTAAATATGATGCGCTCCATAATGTATTTCAAAAATGTAAAATTGATGTTTTGGGCTGATGTAGTTATATGTGATGTATATGTAAAGAATATATGTCCATCTAATGCTATTAGAAACAAGACTCCTTATAAAATGTGGTATGGGCACATTCCTTCGGTAAAGCATCTCAGGGTCTTTGGTTCCACATGTTATGCCTTGATACCAAGGGTACATAGAAACAAACTTGGTGCAAGAAGTCATAAGTGTATCTTCCTGGGGTATTCAAACACCTCCAAAGCATACCATCTCTATGGTGAAGTCAATAAAAATTTTGTTGTATCTAGAGATGTAATCTTTCTTGAATCATCCAAAACTGACAATGTTGTTGAGCAGCAACTTGATCGCTTGGATAGATTCACAAATGCAAAATCATTTCAAGAATTTGATGATTAGATTCCACATCTTGAAGGGGGGATTCCTATACTAGATCAACCTGTGGAATCTTCTTCTCAAGCATTCTCTCCTCTGCATGAAACTCCAACAACGGATGATACTTTGAGTGATGTGATTGACAGAATTGGGAGACTCAATCTTGATTTAGTCCCAACTCAATCAACGGAGCAGTCTGGACCATCTGAGAAAGGTCCCCCAAAGTGGCTGACAAAGACACTTGAAAGTGTTCATCCTGATGAGGTTGGAAAGACAGGAACTAGAAATTCAAACCGAGAAAATGGAGGTGATGTAGATGACTGTGATTCACCTACTGATATGGATGTTTCTAATGATTGTGAATTGAATTTGTCTACAGATTTTGAACCAACTTCCTTCAAAGAATCTGCTTCTCATGATGAATGGAAAGAAGCGATGCAAAAGGAGTATGATGCTCTGATAAAGAATGGCACTTGGAAGCTGGTTGTTCCTCCATTGGGAACCAAACCAATTGGCTCCAAGTGGGTCTACAAGAACAAGTATAAAGCTGATGGCTCACTTGACAAGCACAAAGCCAGACTCATGGCAAAAGGTTTTGCACAGAAGGAAGGGGTTGATTATGAGGAGACTTTTTCCCCCACAGAAAAATGGGCTACCATCCTAACACTCTTTGCCCTAGTAGCTCAAAATGGTTGGAAAGTCCATCAAATGGATGTAAAAACTACTTTCTTGAATGGAGATCTAAAAGAGAATGTTTTTATGTCCCAGCCTGAAGGATTTGTTGTAAAAGGACATGAACATAAAGTATGCAAACTTCTAAAATCCAAATCCTTGTATGGCCTCAAACAAGCATTGCGAGCCTAGTATGAAAAACTATTGAGCATATTCTAAAACTCAATTTCAAACATTATGATCTTGGTGATGCAACTTTGTTTGTCAAGAAGGTTGGCAAAACAGTTCTATATCTTGTTGTATATGTAGATGATATTTTGATGACAGGGAACAATGAGAGCTACATTGCATCCATAAAGAAGGAATTGAGGAAAGGTTTTGAAATGACTGATTTGGGAAATGTTCATTACTATCTTGGTATTGAAGTAACTCAACATCTAAAGTCCATATTCCTTTCTCAAAAGAAGTACATTGGAGATCTATTGAATAGGTTTGGCATGATAGAATGCAATCCTCTAACTACTCCAATGGAACAAAACTTAAAACTCACATCCATTGAAGGAAAAGAATTTGAGGATGCAACAAAGTATAGACAACTTGTAGGAAGTGTCAACTACCTAACTACTACCATACTAGACATTTTGTTTGTTGTTGGAATCCTCTTAAAGTTTATGCAAAATCCTTGTGAGGGACATTGGTCTGCTGCAAAAAGAGTTCTAAAGTACTTGAAGGGAACTCAAGACTTTGGAATCAAGTATACACAGGTGGATGACTTTAGCTTGATTGGATACTCTGATTCAGACTTCGATGGAGACAAAGAAACTGGGGTATCTACTTCAGGTTATGCTATGAGTCTCAGATCAGGAGTTGTCTTCTGGAGATCATGCAAACAATCAGTTCCAGTAGATTCCACAACAGAGGTAGAATATGTGGCAGCAACTGAGGCAACAAAAGAAATTGTGTGGCTCAGGAAAATTCTTGAATATTTGCATACCTCGACAATAAAGTTCGCCAAGAACCCAAACTTCCATGATCGAACGAAGCACATCAATACTAAATATCATCTGATTCAACATCATGTTGAGGCCAGAACAATCCATCTCCGCCATTGTTCCACTAATGAGAAAATTGCAAACATCTTCACCAAAGTGCTTGGAAGAGAAAATCTTGAAAGATTCATAAAGATGCTTGGACTCACTAATATCCCTTCAGATTAAGGGGGGGAATGTTGACACCTAATCATAGGGATTGGGTGAACAACGTAATTAGTGTAAATAAATAATAGATAAGATGAAGAGTCATCGGGAGATGAACTGAATAGTCTCTCCCTCTTGTATATAATAATGAAAAGCCTGAATGAATAATATGAATTGATTTGAGGAGTTACCTCCTGGCCTAACAGAAATCAACCAACTTCTAACAAAAAAAATCAAAATTTAGCTCATATGCTTAAAACTAGGGTTAGTTTCACTTACTACCAATCACTACCTAATACATCATTGACTTGTAATATTTTTAATTAAACCTTAACTACATCTCCTAAAACATTATTCCACCTATCCACAATTACCTAACTACTTATAGGATCCAAAATTCAAATTTTGAAGCAAAATGGAGCTAACTGTCGAGACTCGCAACGCATTTGCCAAACTCGCAACACATTGAAGTGACCTTTATGTTTCGTATGGTTGCAGCACCTTTTTGTCCAAACGAAGAAAATGGCTATGCTTCAAATACTCCTTTTTATGGTTTTGAACTTCATAAACAAGATTCAAAATTGCTACAAACATCCCTTTGACTTGTTCCCCACTTTCACAGCGCACTGTCTGTTTTCACTGAATTTCTAAAGAAGAAAAAAAAAGGGTTAAAAATTAGCCCATATTTCCTAAATCTTGACAGTTCTTACAAAATAAAATGAGGTCTTTGTTTATGAGATTTTCCTTGAGATAAACCTCTCTGAGTTTCCAAAAATTCTTCTCCAACTCTTGACAATCGGCACCTAAACATCATAACTAAAATAGAAAATGGCAAAAGCTAAAACATAGGCTCTAAATATGCATTTTAATTTTCCAATATATAACACTTGTACAAAAATTGGAGGTTTTTTTTTTATTTTTCCCGAGCTTGGAAAAAACCTCTTTCGGCTTTTTGAAATTTTCCATTTGGTCATAAAACACTTTTGAAAATGATGACAAAAATAGTCAATAACGCAACAAACTGTCAACTTTCACGGCACCTATTAACTTTCGCAATGCCTTCAAAATTATGAGAATATAATGGATTTCTTGTGGTATAAATGTTGGAGGCATCAATATAAGTGTTTTGGCATTTCATATAAATCCTTGAAAACCAGTACTTTAAAATTTAACTATCTTATCAGCATCAAAGACTATAAAAAATGTGCAGCATGCCCTCGCAATAAATTACCAAAAAAAACTCGGTGAATATGATTTGGCTCTCTTTGTTGGTATTGAAAAAAATTTCAATGCATGCATGCAAATTACAATTTCTTATAGTCAAGGAACAAATATTGACTCGATTTTGCACTTGTGAAGGAGCATTGACCACCAATTTGCAAGAATTGCAGCGTTATGTGAACTCGCAGCGCCCCTGCCTCCCTTTCGTAGCGAACCAAAATGAACATACCACAACTTCTGATATAAATGAAGAAGTGTTGAGAAATGTAGAATAAAAATTGAAGTTCAAGTAACCTTCCACAACAGCCTGAAGTGGAGTTGATGTCAAAAACCTTGATTTGAAATCGTGGTGAGGAATGTGCAACATCTTTTCAAAAATGCAGCGCTTGAGGAAAAAGAAGCTAACTATCGTCATGATAATTGTACTCCTACTAAGGTCATAACCTGTCATGAAAAGACATTTAAACTGACTCTACAAAACCTCCAAATATGTGCCTAATTACTCTCATAATTGTTTTGATGTAGACTTTTCCCCTAAGCTTAGGTGACTAGATATGGTGAATGCTGAAATACACTTATAATTGTTGCAACCAATGATTCAATCTTAAGGCATCGATATCACCTTGGTACAACTCATGTTAACCTTCACTTGCATCTTGAATAGGGACTATGAATGGGTAATGACACTCGAACATGGCTACTCTTTCACAAGTTCCTTCCTTTATTCCTTTTTTGGTTCTTCAATATCCTCTAATTTCCCCTCTAATCTGATCTCTAAGTTGGAACCTATATCTCCCCTGATTCTAAGTTTTTTTCATAGAGCCCCCATAAGTAGGTTCATATTTTGGTTGATGTTAGTGACCTTCTCTTCCAGCCTCACAAATGTCTCCTTCTAAATCATGAGGGTTATCATTAGCCATGACTAAGGGTTTAGCAACATTTTTCTTAAATCACTTCCTAGATCCCTTGAAACTTTCCATGAAATTACTCATAGAAACCTATGATGATATGAATATGATCTATAAAATATCGTGTACATCCCATTGGAATATTATGTCACAATAGATCTAATAATATAAACAAAAATCTACACTATGAAGGTTAAATTCCTTTAGGTTCAAAATTTGTTAATTATTGAGTTTGCACTTATGCTTGAAATAGATAAAATACCAAAAATAAAAAAATAATAAAGATAATCACACACCATCCACAATGAACATAAAATTTTTCTCTAGGAAACCCTTATAGGAGAAAACTCAACTGAAAATTGAGGCAACTCTAATATGTTTTCTCTACAATGGAATTGATGCAAGTACAAAGGGGGGAGGCATTATCTATGGAGTTACGTAATACCTATATCATCTTAGACTTCTATAGAACATTAACCCCCCTCTATTATTCTCTCTAACTCCCACTCCCAGTTGCTCTTCTCTAGTATATAACTAGATACAACAGTCAAATGCAATCCCTACTCCTCCTGGTGGCTTAGTTTTAACATAGCGTGATAGCCAATAAGGGGTCAACTTTGACCCCTTCAAATCTCAACTAGAGTTACAAATTTGACCCTTATAATTTTTTCTTCATATGCCACACATGTCTAGTCCATTTTTAATGATTAAAAAAGGTTTATGTTTCAACTTCACAAACCATGATATTTGAATCAATAAGTCATGTTACAAGAGGCATAATTTTTGCATATGAACTCCAATTAATGTGATTCTTGCACCATTGGAGATATCTCTCTGGGTATAAAAACATCCCAGGACATAATGCTTAAGTGGAAAAGTTTTGACCCAATAAACATCATTTAATGCCCCAAAATCACTCTATAAAGTTATAGACCCCAAATATCCAAACTGGGACCCACCAGTAAAAATGACCCTACAAGTTTATTCCTCTAATTTTTCCACTATGAAAGCATCAAGATAGATTAAAAATAATATATTGATCCAATCCATATCATATTTATTATGCAACATTATAATTTTATTATTTATGGTGTACATAAGTTTCATTAATAGAATGTGTTTGAGTATGACTAAATTATAGTCATCCTTATCAAATATGTGATTTGGATAATGTGTATATCCTCTCAAAAAATAAACATGAAACACATTTTATAATAGCGTTAAGTAGAATGAAAATATTATCATTATCAGGACATGTTCCTTCCAATTTCTTAAATGGCCCATGGTGTGTGTACCAACTTAGTGCAATTGTTGAGCCTCAAAAAGATATTGATGAGTTATGTTGTCAATGATAGAAGATCCATCAACTTGAATAATTTTTCAATGTTGTGTGTATCAACATAGCTCATTTATTCATCATGTGATTCCTCAAGGATTCTTTAATCCTAACTTTAATAGGACAAATATTGCTTAATCTTCACTTATGTCCCAAATATCATTCACAACTCACACTTACTGGGTATCTATAGTCCACATTAGAGATTATTAGGTGGATTATGGCCATATTTTTATGGCTTTAGGGATAGGGAATTTAAACCCTACTCCTATATATTCAAAAGGTTTTACAATAAGAGTGCATATGAGCTTATTCATTACTTAGATATTAAGTATCCAAAAAATCTTGTGTTGATATTATGATGTGAAGTGCTCAAGTATTGGGTTGTCTTTCATGATGTCTGAATTATTCTTACTTGGATTTTAATTTTAATCACACATTAGTCAATAATATTCATTACCATTTCTTAATATGGTATTAGAGCAAGAGTCACTACCCTTTACATATCATATTGTGTTAAAATGTTATATATTTCAATGTCTTGATGTTTGGATTATTAATGTTGGAGTTTGTTTGGCTGTAGATAAGTGTGTCTCTCAACTACCCTATACCTTAGCAATAAAGGAACCCCAAATATTGTAATACATTTCTAAAATACCCTCCAAGAAAAGCATTAGAAAAAAAAAATGTTGTTGGTCTTTAGTTCAATCAAGTGCCATGTTTTTAGCAACTAGCTCAATCCTCACGCTTCATCCTCCCCACCCAAGTAATATGATTTTGGCCCACCATATTGACTATTAAAAAATATGTGTATATTATCCATAAATATACAATATTGATGAAGAATTTCATACAAAAGTGTCACCAGGAAGACTAATTGCTTTAGAAATGCCATAACAAGTTTTCTTTTTTACAAAATTCTTGTAACAAACTTCATGAAGTTTTCTCCTTCCAATAAATTAATGGAAAGGTCCATATCGAAAATGCTTTATTGTGAGTTATTGTTGTTTAGTGACAAAATGCTACTATAGGGAAAAAATAGATTAATTCATTGTAGGATATCAAGACCGAGTGTCGAGACAAGATATATTAAAAAATAATAATAATAATAAATAAATTGTAAGACTTTCATTCTCAACTTCATGGGGAAATTTTCCAACTTCAAGATGATAATATACATATTTTAGAGGAATTCGACATGAAGTATGGTTATCATCTCCCATTCTCACTAATGGAAAGGAATGATAAGTCTATCTAAACTCTCCATGACTTTAATCAAGACCTTGTACAAAAAGTTGGTGAATTAATAAGTGTTAAAGGTCATTTGTAGGGAATTGCATTAATAAATTAGAAAATTTTGTGTCATCTGTATTTACAAGGTATGATGGACTACTTGTAATTTTGATATTTGGTATCAATGAGATGAAAAATTCCAATAACAATACTTTTCATGTAATTTGGGGTATATTAGAGGAAAAGGAAGAACTATGTGACATTTTGGAAGAGGACATTCATTGTTTCTCACAAAAACTCATCGACGTTGTTAATGCATCTCCTGTTGTACCTATGGCCACTCATGAGAAATATTCTTCTATTTTTGACCCTAGATTACAAAAGGAACTATTGATACCAATTATTCTCGTTTATTTTTGGATAATCATGAACAATATTTTCGTGATTTCAAGAGACATACAAGAGGCATTGGTTTTATACTACTTCATTAAATGGGTTCTACTACTTCATTGATGAATATGCTTTTATGACTAGAAGGCTACCTTGTTTCATGTGGTATTTGGAGCACTTTCTAGGCCTATTAACCATCATGACAACATAGTCAAGGTATTGGATTGTTTATTAATTTCCAAGACTGCATGGTCATGTGCCTCTATCACTTATGTCATTTTTGGACATTGTTATTTGATAACATCATGGGATTTTTGAGTCCATGCTCTAAACACGCATCCACGTTCACTTTCACACTTATATTTGAGCTTCCTTTTGTTTTATTCCATAGTTTTGAGGAGGTACCTCTAAAGGTGTTTATGGATAGTATGATTTTTTAATTCACTCTCTTCATTTGCTTCAAGATGTTAAGTAGGTTCTTGCTCAAGTATTTTGTAGACCATATTTATACAAATTGAGTCTTTATGAAAAGCTTGTCAATATTGGTCATTATTGTATTTCCCATCCAATGAAACATTAAGGAGGCACTAATATCTACTTTGTCACATAAACTTTGTGTAAATTCCCCTTATTTGTGTCCCCAAGTCAATCTTAAAGGGGATGTAGGGCATATGTTGGTTAATTGATTTGTTTCTCTTAATGGCCCTTAATGTCATATATACCTTGCCCTTGTTGGGGAGTGATAACCCACATTGGTATTTATTAGGTGGGCTTATGGTACAACATTTCTATGGGTTTAGGTTCATTGATCTAAACTCTACTCCTCTACATTCAAAATTTGTCTCATTTGTAAATAATCGTGTGTGTTTCATGTGTATAACATTGTTGATAATTTGGTTATGATGTACCTACAAATCACTTATGTCACTCTCAAGATGTTACATGAATTTAAGTTGGATTATCTTTCTATGTCTTAATTATTCTTACATGATGTCATGTGTTCATTATTCTATGTGTTAATTATTATTACAAGATAACTAGGGAAATACCCTTTGCATAAGAGGAAAGACATCCTAAAGTGAAGGGTGGTTCTACTGAGGTAGTAGAAAGTGGAACTTCCAAGAGTTCCTCAAGGGTTTTCTCTTCAAATGATTGGACATATCTTGTGTGCAAATCCAAGAGGTGATAAGACCCACAAAGTTTGTTACTGTAGTACATAATAATTTGATGAAAAATCATAATTAATGTCAATTTTCATTGAATGGTAACCTTATCAATTATTGATGAGAGCCTTACAAGTTATAACACACCTTCATATAGGACATGAATTGTGATAACCAAGTTTATTAACACTAGGACACAAGTATTTTAGTGTCTATATCAGACAAGTAAACTGTTGCTGCCCTTCCCCCTGGCCCCCCCAACAAAGCACAGGAGATACACACACACACACATATGGTCCAATTGGGTCTAGCTTGAGTGGTTAAGTGAATAATATGTCATCCACACCAGCCAAGTTAAAATCCTATTTGTGACATGTTTGCCCCTCGTGGACCTATAGGGGTTGGCAAGGTACTAGCAATCTCAGTATTTCTTACATGCTCGAGGGTGGTACAAGATGTTACAAACTTTTTTTAGTCAAGGAGGGTAGCTCAACCAATTTTTTCCAATGATGCTAGGCATTTGGCTTGTTTCATGTCATAGGTTCCTGGTTAGAACCCTTAGGTTAGGCACACTAGTCCATGTTGACAGGTTTACCAGGGATGTCATTCATGCAAGTGGAGAAGCATCCCTTGAGTATCCAGAGAGATTTTCCTTGGAAAATATTACAATATTATAATATTGATATAATTATGTAAATTTTTTAATTACTTAGATGCTAGAAAATATAAAAACATCAAACACATTTCAAGATCCATTTTTTAACATTGGGGGATATAATTCTAATTTTTTTTAGCATCTTGAATGTCAAACAAATAAAGATACAAAAGGCCCAAGTGTCCAACATGTGTGGTAAATTGTTGTCATAAGACACATGGCAAACACTTAGGAGGGGCAAGTCAATCAAATCTAGCTGTCCAACATGGAGATTCACAACAAGCAGGGGGGATGACTTCTATTTCTTATGTAATCATTTATATACTTGAAATAATTATTTATTAAGTTATAATATGTTATGTTTTAAATTATTTCCCTATAAATATTTTCTTTAAAACCCATTTTGGCACTTTCATCGTCACCAAAGTTTCAAATGCCACTATACCCTTTTTCCTAGTAAAATGAACATGTAATTTTCCTACAAACTATACAGTAGTAGCCAACTATTAAATAGAGCATGTGATACATAAAACCTCTAAATTTTCAATTTATATTTATACTATTTGAATAATGTTATCCATACCATTATTGCAGTGTACCTATACAACTTGAGGAATTACAATTTTTAGCAATACCTTAGCTACACAATTTTTTTAACTCGTGAATATCCATATAACAAGAGTTAATAACTTTGAAGGAGACAAATTGGATCTCCTTGAGTCCATGTTTATGACTCTCCCTAGCATGTATCAGTATAAATCCTTGCAATCTATAGTAACCGAACCCAAAGTGTCTAGTCATTATGTATCGAGAACTACATCATAATTGCCCATTCCAATATCAAACATGTGAAAATTGAGCTAATATTCCCTCAATTGAAATTTTACATTCTCACACTTGTAACCACATTACTTCATAGACCTCCATTGGCTATCATAATTTGAAAATTATGCACCACATGGACATAAAAATGGGTTTATTCTAAATTGTGGGTGTTGTCATTGTCAATCAAAACAATCACCTTTTGATATTTGATGTAGTTGTCACCAATCATGTTGTATGCAGTCTTGTACTAATATTAAATACCTTTTCAGTAGGTTGTTTTTGGATGATTTTTTTTGGAGGACTTGGTAGCAATTTATGATGTTATTTTCTCATTGATGATCATCTTTTGAGGCACATATGCACATTTTGATGCATGTGTATTTGTTGGCTACTTTTTAGGGGAATCTCATTATTTGCAAGGAATTCGCATATTTGGATGTATGCCATGTCATTGTCTTGTGGAGAACCTTACATTTGGTGGACACACTTGTTATAATAATTCCACATCAAGTAGTTAAGGTTTACTCTTCGAGAGAGTTCCTTGGTGGTGATTCCCTATAGAGAGATTTGATGATATTTTGGTGAGCATATGCATGATATTTTTACACTTTGCACTATGGTTGGTCGCATCCATTGCTTAGAAGGAATTCCCATCAACTAAGGGTTTCCTAAGGGATTTTTAAGCCCTATTATTTTGTAATTGGTGCTTTAGAAGGAGTTCTCTACCTATTGTGTATATTACAAGGAGGGACATGGATCAAGGTCAAAATGCATAGTTGTGGCAGTGCCCTAGCTCTTCTTGCTACACTTTGCATTATTGGAGCTTCCCATGGAAGGAATAACTAGATTTCTTAGAGATTAATCTCTTTGACATGGTATTTATCATTGTTTTATTGGAGGAGGTTTCTATGTGGTCCTCTTGATTAGAAATCCAAGGAATATGGTGGTTACATTTGTTGATTTCTCCACATTTTTTGGCATCCCTGGAGTGCTGCATATTCAAGGCCTTGTTTAGAGGACATTTAATGGTCATGCAAATGGATCCACACTTTTGGAAAATTGCTTTAGGTTTCCCTATATTGAGGGGTTTTAGTAACCAATGAACCATTTCTTCCACATTCACACATAAGATCCACTTTTGGAGTAAGTTGTTAGGTGATTTAGAGAGTTCCCTAACCCTAATGAAGACACTTGACATCATTTTGTTGTCCTAGGGAAAAGGGGAGCAATATTTTAAGGATCACTCCATTGATTTGGTTTTTCATTACTATTTTAATGTGCATCATTGGAAGTTATGCTTCTTGAGGGGCACACTAAGGAAGGAGGTTACACATGGCATTTTTTCACCATTCCAAGGAGGAATTAGTCCACATCATGAAGTTCACTCATTGATTTTTCCAATAATATTATTCAAATAACTTATCTTGAAGAGCACTCTAGTGAGAAGTATAACACATGTTACAACAACCCCTAGTGCACGGTCAAAGAAGGATATTTCCTGGAGGCATTTTTTATAGGAAGCAAGTGGCATCAAGGCTCATTCCAAGCCTTTTCCATACACATTTATCAATTTTTTAGGAGAACCCAACATTTGGGAGTTTCCAAGGCATTTGAATATTTGTTCTAGTGTAAGAAATGGATCTATGTCATCTTATTATTATCTTATTGTAAGTAGAGCTTGAGCTAAACCCTATATAAAGATAATTTGTCTTCATTGTCAAGTATGGTTAGATTTGTGATGAGATTCCTTCCAAGTCTTGTTGAACATCTTTTAGATGGAAGAACTCAAGGGGAAAGAGAATATGTGAGGTATTCATGTTTCTCTTCTAGTTTGCATTAATGATTAGGGTTTATGTAAGGGTATCCATTTTATTTTTTGTTGGAAATAATCTTTCTTAGAAGGAAATTCTGCATAATGAGGAGATTGTGGTGAAGGTGGAAAACCCTCCCAAGTCCTTGATGTAACCTTAAATGTTGGGGAATTCTTTGTTGTAATTTCAACTTGATTGTGGCACCTATTAATGGCATAATTGATCTTATGGGATTGCAATTGAAGATGTGATGTGTCATTGGTTGTTCATTCTTTAAAAGATTGGTTTACTTTATCCTCTTATGATTTCATCTTATAGTTATTCCTTCACTGTATAAGGTTGCACATTATTTTCTTGGTTGTAAAATTCATGGTTATGACAAGCATCTTGATAAGGGATCTTTGTTGCCCTTATATAACCTAAAAATATATTTAGGCTATTCATGGCACATTGGTGTATGGCTTGACAATGTGAGACTCCATTCTATTCAATCCCTTTATGTTTATATATCTTTTAATCCATTACCCATTTGATTTGCATCCATTTTGGTCTACCATCCCACATAATTATAAATTTCATCTCACACTTTACTTAGGGGTACCCCTTTGTGCCAAAGGAGATCCGATCTAAAGTAAGGAAAAGTATTTGGGGCCACAATGGGCAACCTTGCTAAGTTCCACTAGGGTTTCACTTGTGTTTCAAGGCTTTATCACTTGAGTGCAATTTTTTGAGGTAACAATTTGGTGTTGTTGTTAGAGTGTTGTTTTTTGAGCCAAAGTCAAATGATTGTTATTTGATGGTTTAACTACAATGATGTGATGAGGGTTCTGCTTCGAATGTCTTATTCATACCTAGCAAATCCATGAAGGAATGAACCCCTATTCCAAATTTCTAAGTAACTCACTACTTATATCGATGGGAACATCAAACATAGATTTGAAGGCTTTTGAAGACTCAACAAGTGACTCCACAAATGTGAAAATAAGGTACGATGGTTACATGTTGTCAAGTTTTCATATTAGCTATAGATTTGATGTAAATATAAATGGCATTGTGGATAGAAGAGTGTGATGTCAACGATTTTTGCCCGTTAGATTTCTCAAGCATCCCAAGTTACCCAAATGATTTCCATAATTTAGACTAGGATATGTTAATTGAAACATTCCATGAACATGTTCATTCAAAATTAGTGCATAATGACTCCTCCATGAATATTATTTTAAATTTTAATGTGGTCCATGAATATGTCAAGATAAAAATGTTTATCCTTTCCATGGAAGATCATAAAATGTAGTTTGAAAATCTTGGTGGAAAAGAAATGTCTTCATTCATTGGGCTTATTAAACCATTTCACAAGTACTAAGACCTAGCTATGAAGAAGAGGAAAATATTGAATATCTAATGGAAGCTTTCCAAGGCAAACAAAGCTGCCCCTCCCAACATTTACCTGCTTTTACAAGCTCCCAGGGTAAATGCGAGGTTGAATGCTACTATGACATGAACCGACCCCCAATTTCCAGTTACGTAAGTGGGGCCTATAATCTGAAAACTTATTGATATCCCTCAGGAGAACTGGATCATCCAGAATTTAATCCACAACCTCAAGGCTAATGCCTAGAACTGCTTGTAACTTTCTAGAATCATAACTAAAATGATGACAATGCTAAACTTTCAAACTTGAAGCTAGAACTTGACCTAGACTGCCTAGAACATGATAGAGATTTCATCAAACATATGGTAAACATGTAAGCTACAGGTCATGAATGCATATCTAATCATAAATCATTGAAAATCATCTAAGAATGACCAAGAAGGTCTAACTCACTCTCAAGTAGTCGTAACAACACTTGTTAGCCCATGCACTCATCAACCATTCAATTACTTATCAAATAATGAACAAGATCCATAGCTAGAGAACATCATAAAACCATGCTCATAACCAACGTATAACCAAAATATTAACCATGACAAATCAGTCATCAAATCAACACAATAATAAGTACAAGCGCTCATAGATCACAATAAAAACAATATCTCTTATTAACATACACAAAAACCAATCAAGCTAAGGACTTCCACGAACCACCTGACCATAGATTGGGTTTAAACAAATCTTTCTTTAAAGTATGAATATGGGATATCACCCCCGTGCCATATTCCAAGCATGAATGTGGGATATCATGGGATAAAAAAAAATACATAATCAACTAGGGAATCCAAATATTAAACCACCTCCACCCTCAAGCTACTGTGATCTCACCTAAATTGTTCTCGAAATCACAAAACTAAACCAAGCTTAGATGCCTCAAAATTTCTTCACCATACCTTGAGGAATTTTCCTGTTGCCACCCACATGATGAGGGCTTCCTGTAGAAAACCATCTCCATACCAACCCTTGGGATTTTCCTGATACTACCTCACCTAGTTCCAAAACCTTATGGCAATCCAAATCTTAACCAAGAATGAACCCCATCACACCGTGACTATCCAGGAAATGACAAGGAAAGGTTGAAACCATTGTCACTCTAGGTAAAACCCATGCTAATGACAACAAATTAACCAAATAAACAAATGCATGTACCATGCATTCACATTCTAGAAAGGAAATCACACACATAACCTATTATCTATGAGATCTTCCTACTATAGATGTTGATCCAACCTTCTCCTTGCTTTCCTTCGATTTCGTTTTCTTGTCCTTTTCCTTTCTTTTCTTGCTTTTCCAAGTGCTTGTTCTCTTTCCTTTGCTACACCTACGCCAAAGATGGGAAAAATTTGTCAATTAATTCTCATGTGCCTTTTTATTATTTATGTCTATTTTTTCTTCATTTTCCTTCATTTTACTGTAATTTGCCTTGCATGCAAATTTGTGTCTCTTCACCTTCCTTTTCTCCTATTTTCCTTTATTTTCATAATTAAATTCCAAGTATTTCCTCTTTTCCTTTTCCAAATTCCTTAGTGATTAATAAACTACAATTGACCCCCAATGTGATGTTTTCCCACCATTCATCTTGAAATATGTGTCCCATGAGGCTTGGTCTTATTTTTCCTTTGTTATCCTTTATTACATGAACTTTAACTCATGGTTGTTACAACCCCCACCCCCCTCCCTGCGTAGGGTAACACCATCCTTGATGTTCTATGACACCCATGAACAACAAACCGTTGAAAAACAAGAACATACTGCCCAAGGAGCTTTACAACATAGCTTGATGTAGTATTTACATTGACATCCTACAGAAATAAATACAAACATATCGCTTATCAGAGCTTTATAACAAAGCTCATTAAAGTTTTAACAATAACAACCACATATAATTATGCATGTTTGCTTCAACCAGCAAATAATCGTACTATTTATGGAGCTTTATAAACACATCTTGATACAGTATTTACAATAATATACACATATGCACATTTTCTCTAACCAGGAAATAAAAGGATATGATGCTCGCATCATCAGCAAGGGAATATAGAGGCTCACACCTCCACCCTCAAAAGTAGTACTAGGATTCACCTCCTTCCCAGGTGATATGGATTCTCTTAGCTAGCAGAATTAACCAAGATCTTTTACTTATGTGATGTTAGTAGAATTTCATGTAAAAGAGTATGAAAAACCACATGTGCATACTTTAAAAAGAGGAAACATAAAGGCAACCATCAAATCAAAGAACACACACAACTTGATAATGGAGTTCACCTAGTGTGGGTTACGTCTTCGACCCTGGTGTCAAGAGTGAGGAGGTCGCTTCATTAAATGTTGTATGATGATGATGAGTACATGATGAATTCTTTTTCAGTACGAGGAAAAACTCCCTTAACTTATAGTGGCATGTCTCTTCATGAGACGTTCTCCTATAAGAACTCTCACTCATATAAGCTCTCCTTCAGCATGACAAAATGTCAAACTCTCGCATTAAGTGACATACAAGGATCCTCCAACAAAATAGAAAACAAGGATCTCAACATATAATCATGATCTCATCCAAATCAAAATAAGACATGGCATCAATGCATCTTAGACCTCTACTTCCAGGGATGGTCTTAAAAGGCACACTTTTGGTGAAGAAATGGGCTAAATATTTGAATTCTTAGCAAAAAACCGTGAAATATGATTGTAAACTCGACCCCCTTCTGGATCCATCAAATATGGGCTCCCCAGGAATCTCAAAGATTCTTCAAAGTTTATCTTCTGCAAGCTGGCTGAAATTTGGTTGTTTATACGAAGAAACTAATCATGACATCACTTTCCTTACAGAAAACTAGTTCAAATGAGTATAAACTCGACATATTTCTAACAGCTTCAAAATTTTGCCCCCATGGAATTTAAGGATTCCTTAAAGATTCCTCGTAGAGAATACTTTTTGAAATATTCTCTAACATATGCTCTAACAATATTCCTAGAATATTATTGAGATTCATGTCTTCATTGGTATGTATATGCCCTCATCTCTCATGTATTCTCCATCATTCTCCATGGTTTCCTTTGAACCATTTGAATGCCATTTTATAACAAAGTGTTTGGGTGAATAAGACAAAGTGAGTGGTATGCACAATGGTTGGCATAGTCATATAAGTTTCCTTTTGTTAGAGAGTTTTGGGTTCAAAGCCCATGGACTCCCAATTTTGGTTTTCATATGGTTTTAAAGCCCAATTTTGGTTTTAGTATAGTTTTCAAACCATATATTATATGTTATATGTATGACCATATTGTAACGACTCCTCAAACCATGAGAATAAGATAAAAAATCCCCAAACCATGAGAATAAGATAAAAATGTAGGTTTCACCATGCCAAGGCCAATTGGACCTAATTTGAGGTGCCATGTTGTTGAAAATAGCAACAAGAAATGTTAAAAATAGAATCCAGAAATTCCAATTTAATTTGTCCTTGAATTAAAATTGTGATTCTATTCTCATAGCAACTTGTAAATAGTGAATTAAGTTTAATTAACTTAATTCACTTAGAAATTTCAAGTTGGAAGTATTCTAGAGTGATGTAAATGTAATCCCTAAGTTTTAGGGTCCAGATTGAGTTTATTTGAGTTGTAATTAGATAACTTAGTTTGACTAAGTTATAGATAGTTAAACTAGTTCTAACAGTTGGAGGAACTAGTAGAGGTCTAGTAGTGAGTTTGTGCACTGGTGCATCCTTAGGGATACTCCAACTTATTAGACATTCACTCAAGAGAAACTCATGCATGTCAATTTAGAGGAAGACCCAATCGATATTAGAGTGCAGGGATAGTGTATTATCAGTTGTATAATTTTCCGAGTTGTACAGATGGTGCATGCAATCAGTTGAGGACCTATGGTTGGATTGCGCAGTTACGGATGACGAATTTCCCTTTAAATATGGGCTAATTCTCTCAAGAATTGTGCAAGGAATAAGAATCTTGAAGGCTAGGAATTTGGCTAAGTATTGGCCGAAGGAAGTCATCAATCAAAGGATAGGAAATACTTGTGCAGGTTGAGCTCAAGGTTGAGCAGAGCATATTGTATTCATCCAGATTCTTTGACCAGGAATGCATAAGGAAATAGGGGCTTGGAGCACTACAGAATAGGTTAAGGATCTGTCTTGAGTTAGCTTGTGAGCTAAGCATTGATTATACTTGTGATGAGATTGTTCTTGTGAGAATAAGCATTGTATTCTCATCTTGGATTTCTGATTAATGCAATATAGATAGTAGGGGTTTTGAGCAGTGGCTTTCCCCAGGAAAAATTATTGTGTTACGTGTCATTGATTGCTCTTCTTCTTATTCATATATTTTTCATCGATCTATTGGCTTCTGCTGGTTGAAAGTAGAAGTAGATTTTTGTCTTGTTCTTTAGTACATTGCATGAGCTTGTGAATCTATAGGAAAATTCTACATGGTATCAGAGCTAGATTTGCAAGAAATTGTACACGGTATCGGAGCTGAAGATTGTATAGAAGAGAAGAATTTGAATTTTTCCTTGCAGAATATGGAGTTATAGTTTAGGGCAGATCCAAAAGACCCTATGTACATACTTCTTAATGGAGCTAGAAGGCTACTAGTGGGTAGATTAAGGAGTAGGACTTTTTTTGGGCTGCAAGTTTTCCAAGCGGATCTAATTTTTTTTTGTTAAAAATTTTCAAAAAAAATAGCATATCTGGATTCCTTGTGGAAAAATACCCAAATTCAAAAAAAACAATTGTCTGAATCAGAGTTCAGATGAGGGAAATATCTCTGATTTAAAATCAACTCTTTTTTCAGAAAATTTTGTGATGGCAGGACAGATGAAAGAGATTGGTGTGTGAGCCAAGAACCTGTATTCTCTTGAGGTACAAGATGTGTGAAAAGCCTTGAAGAGAAATGAAAAGGTTACAGACTTGTTGTTTGAGAGGGAGAGTGAATTACCTCTCAACATGCAGCCCTAGAAGAAGCCTCAAAAGCAATCTCAGATAATTGTGGAGCAGCCACAATTGGAGAAGCAGAGAGGAGACCGAGTGGAGGCATCCACTCATGTAAGGACCTCCAGCAGGGGGGCAATTTCAAGCTAGGTGGGCAAAGGGATAACATGCAACCATACCTCTAGGTGAGAGGTGGGGTGATGTGAAGTGATAGTTTCAAGAGGGCTGAAATTGGGCAGGGTCCATTGAGAGGTTTTATCTCATCGATTGTACCTTGCTATGGGAGCCCAAAGTACATAGTAGTGGGAGGAATCAGTAGTGATTGATGCAATCAGAGATCAGAGTGATAGAAGCTAGAGTAGTCAAATACTGGAGAGTGTAGAGAATGGTTGAAAATAGAGAAGAAAGGTAGAGTCAACAGAAGCACATATTTTTCAGTCAACAGTGGTAGTAGCAGTCAGAGACTTTGATGACAAGTGCATCATACTAATTGAGGTTGGATATTTTTTTGTTTCTGTAGTTGTTGTAGCAAGAACATTAGAGATAAGTATTTCATGCAGAACATTCCAAAGGTTCAGAATTGGGATCGAGTTGAATTCCTTTATTGTTGATATAGAGTGTTGAAAATAGCAAAAAGAAATGTTAAAAATAGAATCCAAAAATTCCAATTTAATTTGTCCTAGAATTAAATTGTGAAATAAAATTGTAATTCTATTCTCATAGCAACTTGTAAATAGTTAATTAAGTTTAATTAACTTAATTATCTTAGGAATTTTGACTTGGAAGTCTTATGGAGTCATACAAGTGTGATCCCTAAGTTTTAGGGGTCCAGATTGAGTTTATTTGAGTTCTAATTAGATAACTCAGTTTCACTGAGTTATAGACAGTTAAACTAGTTCTAACTGTTAGAGGAACTAGTAGAGGTCTAGTAGTGAGTTGGTGCATCCTTAGTTCTACTCCAGCTAACTGGAGATTCATTCAAGAGAAACTCATGCATGTCAGTTTAGAGGAAGACCCAGTTGAGATTAGAGTGCAGGGACAGTGTACTATTAGTTGTATAATTTTCTGAGTTGTACATATGGTGCATGCAATCAGTTGAGTACATATGGTTGGATTGCATAGTTATGGATGAGGAATTTCCATTTAAATATGAGTTAATTCTCTCAAGAATTATGCAAGGAATCAAAAGCTTGAAGGCTAGGAATTTGGCTAAGTATTGGCCAAAGGAATTCATCGGGCAGAGGATAGGAAATACTTGTGCATGTTGAACTCAAGATTGAGCAGAGAATATTGTATTCATCCAGATTATTTGATCAGGAATGTGCAAGGAAATAGGGGCTTGGATTGTTGCAAAATAGGCTAAGGATTTGGCTTGAGCTAGCTTGTGAGGTGAGAGTTGATTATACTTGTGCAGATATTGTTCTTGTGAGAATAAGCATTGTATTATCATCTTGTATTTTTTATTAATGCAATATATATAGTAGAGGTTTTGAGCAGTGTCTTTCCTCAGGAAAACTTATTGTGTTATGTGCCATTGACTTGTCTTCTTCTTGTTCATATTGTTTTCATCGATCTGTTGGCTTCCACTGCTTGAAAGTAGAAGTAGATTCTTGTCCTGTGCTTTAGTACATTACATGAGCTTGTGAATATATAGGAAAATTCTACACATGTGGCACCATGTGATTGGGCCATATGGCAGGCTCTCAATGGTCCACATCATATGCCACTTCTCTCACCTACATGCCATGTGTCGACTTGTGATATTGCCACACCACCTGTTATGGTCCACCTAGTATGTGTATTAGGCTAACATGTGGCAACCTTTGGGAGTGCCACATGGCACCCTTTGGTTGAATTTCGATTTTTGACACTCTTTTTTGTACAAATTTCAAACTGCAATAACTTTCTCATAAGGACTCAAATTTCAGTGTTGCCTACATCATTGGAATCAGTATGATGATATATTTGAACTATTTTTGGTTTCGATGAAATCTAAGAACTTTTATTTTTTAGCCTTTCTAAAGCCACCTGGATCACCAGGAAGTCCAAAATCCACATTCAAAACCAAATTCTGCATCCAATGTCTAGTGCTACAATCCTTGTTCTACTTATTCCCTCAGTGAACAGTTACCGATTCATTATTCCAGGGAACACTCCCAACATGCTTTTGTTCCATTTGGAAATGCTAATGACCAAAACAAATTCATTCCCTGACCTTCCCTTCTATGTTACACAATCCTTTGTGAAATCCAATCACCCCTTTCTATGCAGTCACTCACCTTCCAATTTCTCCAACATCCCCTTCTTTGTTACACAATCCCTCAAGCGACCCATCCCTTGGTAAGGTTTCATCGCATTGGAAGGTCCAAAAACCAAGGCATATCCCTGCCTCAAAACCATCATACCATTCATAGCATGCTCATGGAAATCAATGGAAACTATTGGTTACCAGTGTCCCACAATGGCCCTACTCCTAAATGATTTACCAGCATATTGCTACCTGTTCCAATTCCTTTTTGTTGCTACTATTAATTCCTGTAGTCAGTTTCGACCACACAACCCAGGCATTTCCCTGTTTTCTTGTACCAAGCACATAATTGTCATTAGACTAAAAAGGAATTGAAATAAATTTAAATCATACCTCATTGATGGATCGTCAATAAGGTACATATGCAATTCTATTTACTTCCTATCACAACAAGTCAAACTATCTCTTTGATTAAATCATCATGTATAAACATATCACATCCGGTTAGCTCAAAACTCAACCATCATAAGTCATAATCATAGACCATATGCATAATTAAAACTGAAATAAATTATTGACACTTATCTTTCAAATGGTTCTTTTCTTCTGCCTTTGTTCTTTATCCTTTCCATACACACTGTTAGGCCCCTATACTACTAGTGTAACCCCTTATTGTTATTAGTACAACCCACTTATTATATTGATGTACCCAAGTAGTGCCCATACTGTTACTATTGTGCCCCATAAAAGCCCACTATTGTTATTATTGTGCCCTTACATTATTACTTTTATGTCAACTCTGATTATGTTATGACCCCTTAGACTCCTATATATAGAAAGGAGGTGTTTTCATTTGTATCATCCAAGAATTGTTCATTTATGTAATGTAAAGGAGGTTGCCCCCTCGAAGAGGCTGAATTCTAAGGCGTTGATCTATCTTTTATATCTTTTCTTGAGTTGGTTTCATAACAGGATTGGTCCCCAGTATGGTCACCAATATGTTATCACTTCAATATTTCTCTAGAGTTGTTAAGAAAGGAATGATTAGAGGTAACCACAAACCTACTTTGGAGATTAGGATCTAGCCTTCCTAATTCTCAAAGAGGGCTCTCTCTTTATGATTTAACTTCTTTTAATTAATTGATTTTAGGCTAGTTATAATTGTACTTGGTTTTTTATTTGGATTTGGTGGTGGGATCACTTGCTTAGATGGATAGAGGGATGTCTTTTACCATTGGGTCTTGGGGTCAAATGTCGAGCAAAAAGGACTGGATCGAGTTCTAAAAATTATGTCTACAGGGCAAGGTAGCTGAGTTATTTTAGATCTTAAGGCTGGATGGTGAAGTTGGTTTCAATTGGATCCAGAGAGAAATTAAGGGTTCCTTAGGCCAGATTGTGAAAGAAGTAAAAGAGGTCAACCAGGATGAGAGAGAAATTAAGGATTCTCAGATCCGGATATCAGAAGAAAACATAGAAATGATTAATTGTTTAAGACAGAGTGTACTTAAACAAGTTCTGAAATAAATTTCCAGTTAATTCATTGACTTTAGATAACATGCAATTTTGTGAAATACATAAGAAGATAACAAATTTGACAAAGAAAATACTTCACTATAATAGTGCAACACATGAATCCTTTAATGCAATCTATTTATTACTCAGTCCAGTCTGTTGACTTGAAAAATTGGTACAATAACCCTCAGGTTTATGATCAACCCAACTCTAAAAATGTATAGCAATCCACACTCAATACTTCGAAATATGAAGTATTTATACAAAAATAGTATACAAAATATCCCAAACTGTCTTGGGAATTAATCTAGGAGAAAGAAATATCTTCATACAAGAAGATAGACATAGATGTTCAACTATTGTATGATGGCCCTGTTTATTTGGTTGTGTTGTCTTTATGCTCTGATATTTTGTTGTTTATTCTCTTCCCTGTTGTTGGTCTTCACGTTGGATATTCTTTTTACTTTGACTTTTCAACTGATACACTTTCACGTGATACTCTTTCATCTGGCTGTCCTGTTACCTTTTCTTTATTGTGCCTTTTTCACTTTGACTGTCAATTTTAACATTTTGACTGTGTATTTTTCTAGTAAGTCATTCAATGTTTCCCATGTGTCTGCATCTAGTAATTGAATATTTACCATCCTCCTATAAATTTCATATGCTTCTGTGTACTTGGCAAAAGTGGGTTTATTTACAAAAAGGTGGTTTACCTCATGCTGGAGGTAAAACAGGTTCTCAAATGTTTCATATAGAACCTTTCCAGTATGCATCCCTTTCATGGAAGAAGTATTTACCTGATCTCTGGCCACCTCTCTGATTCTCTTGTTGTAATTGTCTTGTGGCATCAATTTGTCATTTATCACCAAGGGATTTGGCAGAGCTTTCTACCTCAAAACATCAAACTTAACCATGAACCTGTCTATAGCCAGCTACATGGTTTCGCATTCCTCTTGGTGAGGACCTTTTTTACCTCTAGTATTGTGCCAGTCTTATCAGGTATTTCCAGCCCCTGCAATTCATATTTGTTTTTGGAGTTGAGGAAATGAATTATTCTAGTGGCTTCCTTTGGAATGTCTCCCAATTCTTCTTTAACTCTCTGTATGGCTTCTGTAGCCTCTTTCACTAAGTCATTTTGTTCAAAAATTACTTGAATGGATGGCCAAATATCATTGGCAGAGTCAATGATATTGGCCCATAACTGTTCCTTAGCTTGGACAAGTGGCTCCTTTAATATCAGCTCTTTCTCTAAGCTCTTTATCCTTTCATTCATTCTATTCACCTTCTGTACTTCTTCTTTGTGCATAATATAGGCAAGCTTATTGTCATTCTCCAGACTGGTTATCTTTTCCTTAAGCTTGTTTATTTGTGTGGTTTGAATGGACATGTCTTCCATTGCCTTGACCAACTTACTTGCCTCATCACCTGGCTAAGCTGCTATTGTTGTTAGCCCTGTTGCTGATGTAGATGTTGTGGCAGTTGGTAGTGTTGTAGCCAGTGCAGCTGTAGGATCTAATGCAACTGCCAAAGTGGATGGTACTGCAGTAGTGACTATTGGGATACGAGTGGCAGTGGTAGTCTCAAGACTAGATTGTTTTAACTATATCAAGTTGTCTAACTCCTTCACCATTTCCTTCAGTTGATCATTCAGTTGTAACTTCTTATGTGTTTGGCTTTCTAAGACCTCTTTTTTCTGTGGGTGCTCTGAATGAGGCAATTTGAGTTGTTTTTTGAGAGCAGCAATGTCCTCATTCTTTTTCTTTATCAACTTCTTAACAGCCTTGATATCATTAGGATCATGTCCTAGCTCAATCACCAAGTCTTCTAGTGACTTGATCCTGTTATCTTTGGCCTGTGAGGGGGCCTTCTCTAGTTTGTATTGTGAAGTGATATTATCTAATGAAATTTGAAGCTTATGCGCAACCATAGCTTTACCTGTCAAGGTGGAATAGATCATCTCACCTTCCTACTTGTGGAACTCAATTTGGTCAATGGGATGAACATCCCTGGACAAAACCTAAAAACATGTTTTCCTATAGTCTACTGATGTTTTTTGCTGTTGGATTGTAGGTTGCATGAATGACATTTGCATTTTTCTTGTTTTGCTAACATTAACCTATTTTCATTTGCAGGTGTCTACTTGAAGTATTGGGCATAAGTCTCAGCCTTCAACTTCTTATTCCTCAGCTTAATTTCCTTAGATATATATATATATATATATATTATATATTATATATATTATATATATATATATATTATATATATATATATATATTATATATATATATATATATATATTATATATATATATATATATATATATATATATATATATATATCTGATATCCTTCTCTTTATCCACGGGCCTAGTGAATGAAGAGACCTCAACGCTGAGTTGTCTCTCAATAAGTTGAGTGTTTGATGTTGAAGGATGGTGTGTTTCTCCTGAAGTTGTTGTTCCTTGACTCCTTTCCACCATTGTATTAGTGTCAATGATTTCCACTAAGTCAATGGTGTCTTCCTGTTCAATTACAGGCTTAAGCTTGGGCCTCTTCCTGTAACTAATCTCAAACTATTCACCTGTGGTTTCCATAGCTGAATTGGAACCCTCTTCCCTAGTTCTCTTTGCGTTTCTACCCTAATTTTCTAGAGTTTATAAAATAGGAGGAATATTCATTGGTTCTCCTAGTTCTGGAACCTACGGGAAGGAACTTGTATCAATGTGTTTTTCTAGATCAATCAATGTATTCTCTACATCAACTACAGTATTGTCCATGTCTATTACAGTGTTTTCCAGCCATTCTAATTGGTTGGAAAACCTCTCAGTGTCTCGTCTGGGATGATGAATGAAAGGTCCCAATTTTACCTTTATACTTAGTTTTTCTATGACTCCATGAGGGTCATATGCCACATAAATCTGTTCTTGAATTTCATTTGTTGCAAAATCATATCTGCCTCTGGTCTAGCTTCTCTGGTATTACAAATGAAGGGGCCCAATTGATTTTTCATTTTGAATTGGGTCTTCTTTCTAGCTGATAGGAAGTTGACTTCATCAAAATTTATAATCTGCCTAAAGAATTCTAGTGCAAATATCCTCATGGGGAGGTATTTAGGCAGTTTGTATGGGGAAAGTTGGCATCCATAAATTCTTATTTATGTGTGGTTCTGGTACAAATACCAGTCTCCCACTTTGTTGTTATTTTCCAACTGTAACACCCTTTTGATATCTTGACTGATTCTGGGTTGAGGGCTACTAGTTAACATATTCATAACTAGATGGAGAAATAAATAAATGGAGTTTTTGTAGGAAAAAATAGTGGAGAATTTCTGGATCAATGGTGTCCAGTAGATGACTGATCTTGGGTTTTCTTTGGTATCCAACTTCTGAATTCTGATAGGAAACTTGTCTAACTGGTAGTATAAAAACATATGGAACAAGACTGAAGAATACTTGAAAACTCTCTCGGTTGGTAGCCTGGTGAACTATTCATGCATTATGTCTGCTATGAACTGAGCATAGTTATACGTTATAGCAAGAGGACTGCCTGGGGAAAATATGGAAAGGAAGGCTAGAAAAACCTCATCCACATGTTCATCTGTGGTGTATCTTAAAATGCAGGAGAGCATGGTGATGATTTGTCTGCCTCTTTAGTAAAAAAGGTGGCATCATATGGAGGACTTTCTGTAGGAGTATGACACTCCTCTATGATGAAGGTTTGGAAATTTTGGGTTATCTTAGGAGGGTCTAACTTGGTACAGAGGTCAAGCAGGCCTTCAATAGAAATTAGGCTCTCATTTGGGCTTGGTTTGACTTGCAGCATTTGGTTAATGGATTTTGCAGTGATGGTAAATAACACTTGTTGGTCAGGGGTGACAATGGCTCTTTGGCTGGGAATGTAGCAAGCATGACAGAAGGGGATGATTTCTAGGAATGGGTGTACTTCTAGAAACAAATACTTGGGAAAATTAGACTCCCAAAGATGAATGCCATCATTTTGGTTTAAGAACTTGTCCTTACTCCAATAGTGGAGCGTTAGAAGGTAGGCAGGGGAAGTAGTATCCTTTATTTGAAAGTCCCGGTCTGCTAATGCAAGGTGGTCGATGTCCAGGTGAGGGGTTTGCAGAGGTCTCACCCCTAGAGAGGTTTGGGAAGCCATAATTAGGTTTTCTGCTTTAAATTAGGCTTTGAGTGGTTTCAGAAATGAGGTTTGGAAGTGCTGGAATAGTGGGAGGGTAATTACAGTTTGTAAAAGGGTTTGGGATGTAAAAATAGGTTTCTTCTCAATTTAGGAAAGTTTCTTTACTTGATTCAATTATTCAACCACTTAATTACAACTGTGGGTTTTCAAATTCCAAAGGTCGTTCTAGTTTTTTCTAAGAATACCTAGAAATTGATGGTTTGGCATGTAGACTGGGTTCAGTGATGAATGCAAAAGGTACTGTGGCTTCAACTGTCAACTGGTTTCTTCAATTGGGTATCCGGAGTGTCTTCAAGCGGCAAAAGGTGGTCAAATTGGTTGCAGAGGTTTCAAGGTGTCGCAAATGGCTAAGCAGTAGTTTGTAGTGAAAAACGAGTGAAAAGAGCGAATTGGGGATTTCTCATTCTTTTAGTGGGTAACAGTCACATTTTGGCGTGGAATTATAAATGAATAGTGGGTAGTTTTTGGTTTAGGAAAGGAAGTGGTTTTCTAGGCCAGCGCACCACTTTTGGAGGGCAGGCAGTATTTTTCGCAAGCACGCAATCTAGCCTGGTGTCGCCACGTAGCTGAAAAATGCCCAGGAAAAACGATGAATGTCACGTGCTCTCGAGCTATTATCGATCGGACGATGAATCCGCACTATATGGTTGTACAACATCGGATCTGGGGTTAGGATATTGCAAGGCTATCGTGCAGTTAAGTTGCACAGATAGAATCGAGAAAGTGATTTGGTGGGGCCCGGGATTTAATTACAGATAATTGTAATTAATTATCACATAATGTCGGGGTTTAATATAAGCAGTGGGTAAATAAGGTGGGCCCACGGGTTATGTGGTGGGGTTTTTTAACAACACCAAGGTTTGGAGGGTTGAAAAAGGGTATCAGGGAAATATGAAGCAGGGAAGTTAATTACATAATGCAAGGGCATAAAAAGTTAGGATAAGGGGTTTTTATGGGTTTTTGAGAGTAAAGAAGGGAAATTAACAAGGGGGAAAGTGATATTTGTAATGGGGAATGGGTTTCACACTAGGGAAAAGGGTTTTGGGAAGGGGGGGTGATTTTTGAAGGGTAATTTCTAGGGGAATGTGTGAAACAAAGGGGTAAAGGTCAAAATGAGGGGAAAAGGGAAATTAATAAGTAATGAAGGGAGAATGGGGAAATTAGAAAATAAGTATGTGGGGGTATAGTGAAATGAGGGGAAATTAGTTAAACAAGCTTGGTGGATATCCTTTCTTTCTCACCTTTCCTCCTACACATGAAACATAGGCTTAAGCATGATAAATGAGCTTTTGACTTAGCAACCTTGTGTATTTGCAACATTTATTCTACCTTTCCTTTATTTACTCTAATATTTTCTCTTCTTTTTAATGGGTGCATTGGAGCTTGCTAGCCCTTTATTTCCTTTTCTCTTGACGAGCAAACTATCTAATTCTAACCTTATAACTTCCAATGTCTCGGATTAAACTGATGAGCTCGTTTTTATTCTCTACCTAACCACTGATCTACCAAGGTTCAACAGTTTGGCTAGATCTTCATCCTTTATCTATTAATATGAAATTTAAAACATGAATGAGTCAAGCTTAAGTTATTTGACCATCATGGATTGTGGCATTTCTAACAAGTTGCACACAACATAATTTTTCATAGTAAAGTAAAAGGTAGTGGCATTTGAATTTGCACACTTTCATGATCTGTTTTATTTCTTTTTGGGGTTCATATTTTTCACTTTTTTTATCTTTTCTCTTTCCTTTTGTCCTTTGATTATTCTTTTAGGACATACCCTCTTTACATTGTTTAATTTTTAATATTGAAATCATTTTGCAGAAAGAAAAAGTATGTACAATATTACAAGACTAACCATAGCCAATTCAAAATTATGAATCCTATTATTATAGGACCCTAACACAATCTAAAGAAGCGAAAGATGATATTTGAGAAGAAATTGCTACGCGTGATAATACCCCTAGATCTTGTTGAGGGATCACACTATACTGAACCGTCTGCAATTATGAGAGCGATGATGATCTAGACTGTATCTATAAGATAATAGCACGAGACCAATATTGGGTGAATCCAAAAGGTGAGACCAATATGCAGGAGGCCAGGAAGCATACTCCTTCACTGATGGGTTCTCGAGGTACCACTAGATAAAAATTGCACCAGAGGATAGGAGCAAGACAACCATCACGACTTAGTGGGGTTGTTTTCAGTATATTGTAATGCCATTTGGATTGAAGAATGCACCTACGATCTTCTCGCGCATAGTCGTTGCGACATTCAAGGAATTTTGTTTGTGAGAATAATTTCGGAAAAATCACATAAAAAATCATTTGTCGATGCATTTCGAACCAACCAGTGTGGTTCATCGTGATTTTTTATGTGATTTTACCGAAATTATTCTCACAAACAAGATTATGGATCACAGAAGTCTGAATTCTTTAATATTATTCAAGGAATTATTCATAAGTTCCTGGAAGTATACTTTGATGATTGGACTGTGTTCATGCTGGTGAAATGCCATGTAGCAAGCCTGTGCCTACTGCTGGATACATGTCGAAGATATCAAATCGCACTTAATTTGAAGAAGTGCTTGTTTTTTGTTCCTTTTGGGGCCCTGCTAGGTCATGTGGTTCATAGACAGGGACTGATGGTAGACCCCGCGAAGATCACGGTGATACTAAACTTGGAAGCGCCAAGGAGTGTGAAATATCTACACGCTACCCTAGGAAATACAGGATATTACAGAAAGTTCATCAAAGGTTATGCCCAGATCACCGCACATGTGGATAAATTGTTGAAAAAGGATGCCACGTTCTACTTGAACAAAGATTATAAGAAGAGGCTAGACGTATTCAAAGAAAAGATGGTCACTGCGCTGATCCTAGTCTTCCCAGACTGGAAGAAGGAGTTTCATGTACATATCAATGCATCATGTATAACGTTAGGAGCAGTACTGACACAAGTTGGAGGAGAAGACTTGGACCATCCTATCACGTTTGCAAGCAAAACATTATCCAAGGCAGAGAAGAACTATTCCACTACGGAGCGCAAAGGGTTAACTATGGTATACATGCTCCAAAGGTTTAGGCACTACTTACTGGGAGGCCATTTTAAGATGTATACAGATCACTCTACGTTGAATTACCTGTTCAATAAGCCTGTGTTGGGGGGGAGAATATGAAGGTGGCTCTTATTGTTCTAGGAGTATGATTTTGAAGTTATTGTGAAGCCTGGATGACTGAACGTGAGACCAAACCATCTGTCACACATAGAAACAGGGGAAGATCCCACTAATTTGGAGGAAGGATTGCCTAACACACAGATATTTGTAGTTTGTTTCGCAGATGGTAATTTTGAGGATATAATACACTTCCTAACAACAAGGATTGCCCTAGAGGGATACACCGTCCAGCAGAAGAAGGAATTAGTAGTGCGCGCGGAAAATTTTTCAGTGATTGTTGGGTATCTGTATAAAATTGGGTCTGATGAGATATTATGATGAAATGTACCTCAATTTGAAAGAAGCAGCATCCTCGCGGACGCTCATGGGGGCGTCACGAGAGGACATTATGTAGGGAGCGTGACCGTGCAGAAGATTCTATGCGCAGGGTTGTGGTGGCAAACCCTCCATCGGGACTCAAAAGCGTATTGCAAGGTGTGCAATGTATGTCAAAGGATTGGCAGGCCATTACGAAGGGATGAGATGCCTTTGAATCCATAGATGACGTTACAACCCTTTGAGAAATGGGCAATAGATTTTGTGGGACCCATTCAGCCCCAAGGAAATATGAGAGCAAGGTAAATTATCACCGCAACAGAGTATTTGACTCATTGGGTAGAGATACAGCCTATCAAGGATTGCACAGGCCCGACTGATACAAAGTTCCTCCTTGAGCATGTACTGACGTGATTTGGTTATCCAAAGATCTTGATGAGTGATCGTGGTACGCACTTTCTGAATGAGATGATCAACGTGCTAACAGAGGAATTTCAGGTATATCACCAAAAGAGCATGCCTTATCACCCACAGGCTAATGGGACGGTAGAAGTGTTCAATAAAGTGCTCAAAAACACGTTCACCAAGGTTTGCAATGCTCAATGAAGTGATTGGGACCTACGCATACCTGCATTACTATGGGCTTATCGAACAACATGCAAGAAGTTGACTGGAAAAACCCCCTTTAGGCTTGTCTATGGTGTTGAAGTGGTAATTCCTATGGAATATATTGTGCCTAGCCTACACATAGCAGCACTCACAGGTATGACAGATCATAGAGTCCTGGAGGAAAGGCTCGCACAACTGGATGATCTTGAGGAAGAGAGATTTCTAGCTAGATTTCACGAACAGCTCAAAACGCAGCGTGAAAAAGCGTGGCATGATCGGCATATTAAGTTGCGCACCTTTAAGGTAAACGACCTATTTTTGTTATATGATAGTAAGTTTGATAAATTTCCAGTGAAATTTAGAATGCACTGGTTAGGGCCTTATGTCATTAAGGAGATTACCAATGGAGGAGCGTCACAACTGGTCAAATTGAATGGAGATCCCTTCCTAGGGAAGGTGAATCGCAGTCACTTGAAGCCATACATCGTCGGTCCGGCCATGTGTCTAGATGACGGTAGCACAGTCTTAGTGCTCCAGGCAGCTGAAAGGAGGTGGGGGACTATAAACTACACTACCCGGGTTGGGGAGCTGTGCGATTGGAGGATTGTGTGAAGTAAGGAAGTGTCACAGGATCTACGGTAGCACGGAGGGAGTTGCACTACCCAGGGAGAAATCGTGCAGGTCGGCTAGAAAGTGACCGCTAAAGTCACTATTCATGATTTGACAATTCCAATGTGGCCAAATGGACCGAGTAGCCAACATTTAAGATGAAATTTATGGCTCAGATCCTTGAAAATATCTCTCCAATCCGGCATTAATGAACGAACTTTGGGGGGAGCGGTTAGATTTGAATTCAAAATGCCATATAAATTACAATTGGTTGTCCAGCGAAAAACACATGACATTTTGAGAGCTAAGTTATTAAGCTTTCAGGCACTCATGAACCAAGAATTCTTCGAAGCTTTGAAAGAGACTCCAGCATTTGCAAACTTACCAGAGACGTCGCACGTACTTTTGGAGAGCATTACGTCGACACCCGCAAAAACTATCAATACCAAAGAAATAATAGAGGAACCAGTGCCGAAAGTTGAGATGAAAGCAGAGGAAGCTACTCCAGTAGTGGCCGAAGTATTGGTAGAGGTCCCTAAATCACTACGAATGCCGAGACCGAAGCCGACACCCACCAAAGAAACCATGAAAGATAAGAAGGGCAAGAAGCCTGCTATACTGATGCATGCATCCCCAAGGAAGAACCCACCAAAACCCACTGCACAGGAGAAAGGCAAGGCCATAAACTTAGAACCAAAGGAGGAAGACATTGAAGACATCCCGATGGACAATGAGGATGTGGGAGTTGAATTCGAGGAGGTTGAAGCGAAGGGCGTGGACCCTATTACTCTGTTACTGGAGTATATCCCTCCATGCAAGCCTAATACCAAGATACCAAAGGACATCGATGAGAGAAAGACTCCCCTGTAAACCCTTCTACTACCAGACGAAATTGTTTTCAACGGTCAGCGCTTGGCACGAGTGCCGCTGCTGAAACTTGAAGGCTGGGACTTGGCGAACCACAAGAAGTTCCCACATCTGGTGACCGAGCAGCTAATGCATCACATCATTGATATGACTACGGGAATGACCACATTAGAGCCACGGAAGTGGCTCAAGGGAGTAGAAAAGGCAGGGTTGCTCAACCTGCTCTGGGTGCCGCATTACAATTGCACCCCAGTAACAGTTTTGGTCATCAAGCAGTTGTTGTTATTGCTGCATGATGGGTGTCTGTGGCTGGAGGAGCTGATACCCATCACGGATAGGTTGATTCACCAAATAACATGACTTCCATATAAAGGGAGAGAATCCAGCCATGATATTTGGCGGAAAAGGTGGCGAATAGGCTCTTGCAGAATCAATGAAAGAAAAAATTAAATTGGTGAAAAAGCCATGTTGATACGCTATATCCAAAATCTGTGACACCTTTGTGAGGGTATCCATGCAGATCTTAGAGGGGAAGGAAGTGTCACGCCAATGAGTTGTTAGCGCCTGTCGTTGAGCTCGTAGCATAGTGCGCTGAAGAAGTCTAGTTCAACTGGTTGGACTACCTTCATGGAGAGTTCCTAGCGAACGGTCACAAATCACAAGAGCTCAACAAGACGTTCCACTACGTGTGGCTCTTGCTGTCAATTATGCTGGTAGCGTGGGAGCTACCAGAGCACATCTAGTTCCCTTCAGTCATGCCATACCTCCAAGCAGAAGTGAAGTACGTTGCGTTGTGGGCAATCAAGGACATGCAGCGAGTCAGGGACAACAAGATCTTTTGGATCTTAATGGAAATGAACATTAGGATGGCCATCAATCGCAAGTCGCAACTGTCGCATACGGTGTACGCCAACCTGTAGGGCTACACCGAGTTTAAAGTAGACTTGCATTGAGTATCCATCAGGGCACGGAAGGACCCTGTGCAGAAATGGTACGACTTGTCGTATCTGGCAACGAATGATGCCATTGATGCAGTGCTTGATCAATGGCTAACAGAGTGGCGCTCTACAACAGATTTGGAGGTGGGTGGAAGCATGTCCACCACACAGAAGAAAAGGTATGATTTGAAATGGGGACCTAAAGGCTTCTTGTCATCTTACAAGAACCTCTCCCACTCTAAAGCCTAAACAATTTCCAAGATCTAGGCTTATATTGACAATTTGTGGAATTAAAAGAACTGGAAATAGGTGCATGCTTTTAGTTTTCCTTTAACTGACTGAGTGCCTTAAGTTTATTTGCTTAAACTGATATGCATCATAGAACAGTGAAAAAGTGCAGCAAATAAACATCATACACATAATAGCAATATAATATGGAGTTCACCCAAACCTCTTGGGCTACTTCTCCATGAGCTCTAGTCAACTCAACTAGGCTCTTTGTGATTATGGCTTCAATTCTTTTACAAGTGCTACACTTAACTCCATTGGTTTACAAATGAACCAATGGGCTTAGAATGCCATCTTACCCCTCGTTGTCCTTACTCTGCAAACAGATCTATGCTTCTCTGGACTAGACTCCTTCAATTAGTGCTCTAGGATATCTTAAGCTCTAGCTTGCACAAAATCCCTCGGAATTTTGTTAACTATCTCTGGAACTCCTTCTTCTATCTTCAGCACATATCAGACATCAACAATATCTTGACCATTTGATCTCTTTGTTGTTCTCTGTTCTGTCTTCCCTTTCGCTCTCTAGCTCTCAGGCTCTCTACTCTCGACTCTTTGTAAGGAGAATAACTGCCTCCAACCTCCGGTGGCTTCTCTCTGTTCTCCTCTCACTAGCTCGGATTATCACAATGTGTGAGCTCCCCCTGAGTCTCTACACAACAATGGGATTTATCCCTCATATGGCTCAAAATCTTTGAGTCCACAAGAATAATGCCTTCAGACCCCCTGGATGGTTACCAAAACCTCTTTGGTTCCCAAAAACGCCTTCCTCTGTGCTTGACCCTTCTATCTATATCTTTGCCTTCTCTTCTGCGATCTAATTCATGTTTTCATGACGCATTCAGTTACATCATTTTCTTATGGTGGGCAACAATGATGTTTAAAATAGAAACGGTTTGGAGACGAAAGGACCAATGGGCGCAGTAGTCCTCACCGTCTGGCCTTTCTCCGTAACAAAATCCCCAAAACAAAGAAAACTTTAACAATATGCAATATACACGGAAATACATTGCAAAATAGATTAATCCGAATCTCAAAGATCATCAACCTGCATCTATAATATTTCGAGTCCACGCATCCATCACAAATCGCAATGTTGCATGGTCTGTTGTTCCCCTTTGCTCTGCTGCACTCTGATCTCCGATCTGCGCTATCGGCTATTGGTGCATTGGCCCATCACTTATCAGAATATTGCATATCACATGGTATAAATACCTGAGGTCCATTCTATTTCTGATGGAGTATTGAGATGTGATATATCGGTAATCGCAAATTGCAATCACTTACGACCCAAGATCCATTCCTTTAAACTTGACTCATTGTGATGTGACTTAATCTGGTCCATTGATTTACCTTTTAATTTTATGGTTCGCGCTAAACCCAAAACATCAAGTAGTCCGCTCAATCTCCATCATTGATCTGCAATCTCTAATCCAACGGCTGACAGTCTTTTCGGATGGCCTACTTGCACTGAGATTACCCACCCTAAAAAACGGTTTTCTCTCTCCTTCGATGTGTTACGTGTCGGCTGGTGTATGGAATCGGGTGAATCCCTTCCAATACCACTTACTGCCTGAAGCCTGCCCGAAATACCGCTTACCACATAACCCAATTCCTTCGTTGTTTTGTTCAATAATCCTTCAGGTCTGCTTCATCGCATTTATCTTAAAGGCCACAGTCCAAACACACCGCTGGCTTTTCTCCGATACGATAAAAATTGATGACTGCTCCATTGTTTTGCTCCTGTCCATTGATCTTTTGGATCTAATGCCCTTGAGCATTAACGCTGCATTTCTTTGACGGGGTTACGTTTCAACATAGTTTCCCTGTCATACTTCGATTTAAAACATTATCGAAGACTTGGAAGGTTTATTCAAGATCCATTTTGGATCACGCTTCCCCATTGGGAATCTTTTGGACCCCAAAAGACTGACATACTGATCTGAACAGTAGATGAGAGTAACAACACCCTCTTCTTTTAGCCTTCATATATTTTCCTTGCATAGCTAGTGCCTCTGAGCCAAAACTCGAAGATAGTCAACACTTTCCTTCCTGGATGTGCTTGTCCTTCGGTTAAGAATTATCTTCCTCCTTGACTCCATGTAGAACTCCTGCTGAGGAGGTTACATTAGGTAGTTTAAACCTTTCTTCCTTGATCATTGATCGAAGGTGGCTCAACAAATGTGAAATTTCATTTTTCACAAGGATTTACATTTGTACTTGTTTGAAATATTGTCAACAACAACTGTTAACAACAATAGAATTACAGACAACAACTCGATGGCCTAAACTCTTGCTTCAACCAAAGAAACATATGTCACATCTTGTGAACACCTCAATGTCTTTACATCTACATATAAATGATTGACTAGATAATAAGCCAACAAAACATGCCTTTAAAACGATTGACCCTTCAAGTCATGCATGTAGAAAAGAACTTTAGGATTCTTTTTCAAAGATGAAACACTTCATCATTATCTCCATCTTTGAGACCAAATCAACTTTTTCCAAGTCAACATTACATTACATGCATGTTTACAACAAAGTAATCAACCCTTCAAGTTAATTACACATACATGTTCGAATATAAGGAAATCATCAACATCCTTGTGTTCATGCACATAATTCTCATGCATGCATTTCATCTTTCAACCTTCGCTTAAGTGCATTGTACTTTCGAAGCTGAAATGAATATAATGTTTTCTTTCATCCTTCAACTTTCACTTAAGTACACTGTACTTTCGAAGTTGAAATGAATATAACGTTGTAGCAATAAAGTGAGTCTCCTACTCAACTTTTCCATTCACCTTCTTGGTAAAACCTTGCAACTTACATTCCATTAACAAAGAAATGAAAATAGATGTGTTATATCAATAGACATGCAATCTTAATTGGATAAGAATTCTAACCATTTCTTACCAATCCATTTCAAAGGTGCTACCTTTGTCTGCACATCGACATCAACATGTGAATCATCTTGAAACACATCAATCATGGAATATTTCTTTCCATTCCTGCTATTCTCTCTTTCCACCTTCTTCAAGTTTCATGGAAGCATTATTGGATTTAGAGTCCAACACTTTTCAGCAATGTGTCCTTGCTTATGGCAGTAAGTGCAATGCATGTGCATCTTCTTGACAACATGATTTTCCTTGTCCAATGGACCTTTGGCTTCTTGCTTCCTTTCCTTCAAAAGTTTCCTATATGTGGCCATTCCTCTTCCAACATCTAGAAACATTATGGTTATCCAAACCACAAAAGGAACATGCAATTATTTTCCCATGCTTATATGGAAATTTATCATGCTTAACATAATCAAAAGGAATATGATTAGAACCAGATTTATACCTTTCTCTTTCACCTTTATTACCTTCACGAGGAGGACAGTCAAATGAGAAAGTGGCTCCCTTTGGATCACCATCAATCTCTTCAACAGTTTCTGAGTTTCCACGACTCTCTGGTTCAAGTGTATGCTCATGAACACCTTTGTCCTGCAAAGTATGTTTCAAACTATTGCATTCCCAAAGAATACAATACTTACACTTCTGAGGTAGAAGACCTGACATGAAACTCCTTCTAGGAATTGTTTCAATTGCCTTCTTGGCTACTTTGGAACTTTCTCCATAAGATTGTCCATAGCCAAGACCCAAATACTTAAGCCTTTCCTCAACCATTATTGGCTCAACAATACCCTGTGCATGTTTTCCCAATCCTTTCACTTCATAGCCCATTTTGGACATTAACTTGGAACCCATGCCTCTCGTATGTTTTTCAAAAGAACCAATATAAACATTCTTATAGGAATTCGAAGACAAACTAGAATTATTTACCTCTTCTTCAAGCTGATACTTGACTAAGGTCTCTTTGGAAACAAATAGTTGTGTCTCCAACTCATGCATCCTTTCCAAGCTCATATTTGCAATATGAATTTATCTTTCCATTTCTTGCGATTTGTTAGAAAGCAACTGCTGCTCTTCCTTCATGGAATGCAGCTACTCTTGAAGTATGATGCTCTTCCTTCCGTCTTCATACATTTCTCTCACCATATCCATCATGATGAACAAGTCTTGCTTCATGTCTTCATCAAAGAATCTTGTGAAGAAAGAATATTTTGAGGACTTACTTGTAGAAGTCGTCATTATCAAAATGAACAAAAGAACTTCAAACAAGATTAACAAAGAGCTTATCAAGCAACCTTTTGCAAAAAACCTCTTGTGCTTCAAGGATTTCGTTGAGGTCCTTTGGGATAAGAAGAATGCCTTCAGCCCTTCTTCCTTATTGTCCTCTCCTGGACTTAGCTATCAACAACTTTCCCTTCACCTTTGCAAACTCAAACAATAGTCAATTTACAATAATCAAACAATCAATCCTCGACTGTTTAAACATCCTTTCAAGTTAAGCAAGCAAATATATTGCTTTGTCAATCAAGCATCCTGCTTTGATCAATCAAGCATCATGATAGCATCTAATCTGGTATAACCAGTTTTGATATAACCTTCTTTGAAGGTGGGGTTAATCAACCTGATGCTCTGATATAACCAGCTCTGATACCACCTGATTTGAAATGGGGACCTAAAGGCTTCTTGTCAGCTTACAAGAACCTCTCCCACTCCAAAGCTTAAACAATTTCCAAGATCTAGGCTTATATTGACAATTTGCGGAATTAAAATAATTGGAAATAGGTGTATGCTTTTAGTTTGCCTTTAACTGACCGAGTGCCTTAAGTTTATTTACTTAAACTGATATGCAGCATAGAATAGTGAAATAATGTAGCAAATAAACATCATACACATAACAGCAATATAACATGGAGCTCACCCAAACCTCTTGGGCTACGTCTCCGTGAGCTCTAGTCAACTCAACTAGGCTCTTTGTGATTATGGCTTCAATTCTTTTACAAGTTCTACACTTAACTCCATTGGTTTACAAATGAACCAATGGGCTTAGAATGCCATCTTACCCCTGGCTATCCTTACTCTACAGACAGATCTAGGCTTCTCTAGATTAGACTCTGTTAGGCCCCTATACTACTAGAGTAACCCCTTATTGTTATTAGTACAACCCACTTATTATATTGATGTACCCATGTAGTGCCCATATTGTTACTATTGAGCCCCATA
>APFE030128362.1:99425-194642 GCA_000404065.3 Pinus taeda | reverse complement strand
ATGATGTGTTCGGTTTTTTACAAGTGACGCAAATGTCTATTTAAAACATAATTTTCCAATGCATCTATTAACGTATTCAAATTTTGTGGAATGTATCGATATGTAATGTAACCAAAGTTTCTTTCCCATAATCAAACACGTAGATACATGCACAAAATTTGTGGATTTATTACTGAATAATGACCATTTAATTGTAGCACAATGAGTTGTAAATCTAACTTAACAACCAAATTTCTGATTCTGAGAGAAACCACTTCTGATAAAAGTTCGATAAGTTCACTGTACTCAGTAATATTATTAGTTGTTCTTCCCAGGAAAATACCTTGTAAATTGATCAACTCGCCATTAGGGGCGAAGAGTGCCCAAGCCGTAGAAGATAAATTTTGTGTGCTACGACAAGAACCATTAGCAAAACCAACATAATGGTTTGATGAAATCTGCAAACTGAGTGAAACACAAGGTAAGCAGAGGAAACATGTCTGAAAAGCAAGCAATCACACCAAAAAATCAAAATGCACATTAACGAATTCACACACTAATGTACAAAAGTAATTATACGGAAATCATGCATAATAATTTTTCAAATAAAGCCCATTGCAGGGTTGTGCTAACGCATTACCTTTGTAGTAAACCAACTCATAGGTGCCTTTTTGCAAAACACATTTAACAATGTATGGCCTATGCCACATAGGTTCGAACTTCCCAGCTCCCAACTTATTGTTGGCTTGGTCATACAACAAGACCAAGTCATCTTCAGTAAAAACTCATGGAGAAACAAATTGATCATAATGAGATTTAGCTCGAGATTTAGCTCATTTTTTCTGTGCTTCGATAACCATCGGAGAAATATGACGAGTTTCATCAAGCCTCTCGAGATAAAGTAAATGTTCCTCTTCAGGTGAGGTATTGGGGAGTAATTCGATAGCTAGTTTTAACGAAGGAATCTCACACTCGATAGGAAGTGTCACCTCTAAACCACATACCAACTGGAATGAAGTGAAACCAGTGGCTATCTTAGTCAAGGATTGGTAAGCCCAAATATCCGAAAACAACATGAGATGCTATTTTTTTTATGCTTTTCCAATGGTACGTTGAAGCATAGTAACTAGGACTTTATTAATTGCTTCAACTTGGCCATTGGACTATGGGTAATAAGGAGTTGAGTTGTCGTTACATAGACCCAACTAAGCAGTAAGCTTTGTCATCATGTACTGACGAAAATGGGATTTGAGATCAGTGACAATAGCTTGAAGGACACAAAAATGGGCTATGGCATGGTTAAAGAGGAACTGAGCAGCAATTGTACTGTCAGTAGTATATGTGGGCATCGCCTTGGCCCATTTAGTAAAATAGTTGATAGCTAAGATGATATAGCCATGCCCCCCGGCTGAATTAGGGTTACAGGTCATGAAATCAATTCCCCATTTAGTGAATGGGCCTATAGTAACAACTGGGTGTAAGGGTGTCGATAGGGCGTGTTGTTTATGGTTATATAGCTGACATTCATGGCACTTTTGAACTACTAAGATGCAATCTTTGAAGATAGAAAGCCAGAAATAAATGGCGCAAAGGATTTTCTTAGTAGTGGCATATCCTTACATGTGACTAACACATGCCTCGGAGTGGCAGTCAATTAGGACTCGTTCAACCTCTTCAAGTGTTAAACATCTGCAAAGAATAGAATCAACACCGAATCGGTACAAAGTATCACCAATAATCTAATAAGGTTGAGACTGATGCCGGATGCGACGACGGTCAGATCGAGACAACTCAAATCGGAAAGTCTAGGTCTCAATATAAACAATAATATCTCTGTACCATGGGTCAAAAGGACTGATGAGAAACAAGGTTTCATGAGGAATCTACTCAGTAAAATCAATGGAGGTGTTTGTAGAAGGAAGGGTGCAAATCAATTCAGCAAAAACTAGTGATTTCTTTGATTTGGCGGTGGTAAACTCCAAATCAAACTCTTGTAGGATAACAATCCATTTAGAGTATTTTTCCCCAAGCACCTTCCGGGCCATAATATACATCATGGGGTTATAGTTAGAAATCATTGTGGTCTTCCGTAGAAGAATTTAATGGCGAGAACGTTGGACAACATGGACCGCTGCCAAGGCGAGTTTCTCGACATGAGCATATCAAGTTTCTGTGTCAATAAGATTACGACTCAAATAATAAACCACATGTTCATTGCCATTGTCATTGTCCTGGACTAGTACGATGGAAATGGTATTGTCATCCGTGGCCAAGTACAAGAAAAAATCGCAGTGATAATTGGGGGGATGCAATAAGGGAGCACTAGTGAGTGTTTTCTTTAGAGCATCGAAAGATTGTTGAGCGATTTCATCCCAAACGAATGGGTTCCCCTTCTTAAGTAAGCGGGTAAATCCCTTGGTAAGCTCAGCATAATTAGGGACAAAACAATGAAGAAAATTGGCCTTCCCTTTCAAACTTTGGAATTGTTGCAGGGATGAATGGGGGGTAGATTTAAAATAGTATATATTTTTAGAGGATCTATTTAGATGCCTTCTTTAGACACAAAAAAAAAAAACCAAGAGACAAACAGACTAGACGCAAAAGACACATTTATGTGGATTGAGACGAATATTATAGTGTCGAAAACGTAGAAAGATTGCTTGAAGGTGGTCTATATGGTCATGATGCTTAGTAGAATGCGCTAGTAAGTCATCCAAATAATGTTGAACGGTGTGTTTAATATCATGAAAGGCATATGACATCTCTCTCTAGAAGGTAACACAAGCATTTTTGAGACAAAAAGGGAGCTTTTTATAAGAAAAAGTCCCCCATGGATAGATGAAAGCAGTTTTGTGTTGATCAGTGGGTAATATATTAATTTAGTTATAACCAGAAAAACCATCCATAAAAGAAAATATTTCACTCCTAGTGCACTCATCAATGATTTGATCAATAAAGGGAGTGGGATAATTTCGTTTAGGGCATGCATGATTGATATCATAGTAATCAACACAAACTCGAATTCTTCCCTACTTTTTAGTGATGGGTACGATATTGAAAACCTAGTCTCCCAATGGGATGGGGTAAAGAAAACCATCCTTTAGAAGTTTTTCAACCTATCCCTTAATAGTAGTGGCCTTTCTAGGATGCATCGAACGGAGTCGTTGAAGAACAGGCTTCACATTAGGATAAGTGGGTATTTAATGCACCATTATAGCTGGATCGATACCAGGCAGTTCCTCATACAGCCAAGCGAAGACATCGTGAAACTATTTAAAAAGGTCAGTGTAAACCCTAATCTCTTCTGGAGAATAGGAAACCCCAATGTGGATGTTCTCGACAACCCGAGGTTTAATGGAAATGTCGATCAGCATCATAGCAATAATATTTCCCATATTACCTTTGGATAAAATTTCGTGCACCAAAACAGGTGTTTGAAGTGGATGTGTCGAGTTATGAGAAACAAAAGTGTCAAGACACGAAGAAATATCACTAAGACTTGGAAGAAATGAGGAACGATGATGAGCATCATTCCAGGGAGTTTCATCAAGAGACACAACCTCAGCAATACTCTCATCAGTGGGAAATATGTCGTTCAAGGGATCCAGAGAATCCCAAGAACCAAGCCAAGGAGATTTTGAATACACGTCTAGGTGCATACTAAGAGTAGTCTGACTTTCAGAAGTAGCTGTTGAAGCCAAAATAACTTCTTGATAAGATTGTTCTAAAGGACTTAGTGGCATAGCATCACCGAAAAATCAACTTGATCCGGAGTAGGGATGATCCATGGATCGCGTGAGGTTGAGGTCATTTTGACCAAGGCGACATGGAGAGGTAGGAGAGAAAAAGTTCCCATTAAAGAAGAATCTTTGAAAAGACCTGCCCCTACACTCTCATAGGGAATATTAGTATTTTCGACATATGTAACATTTCCATTTGAAAAACCGGAAGAGAAAATGGCTAATTGATCGATGGTTACGGTTTTCCCTTCATGAGGAAAACGGAGCACACAAAACAAAGAGGAAGCCACACAAAACATGGCATGATTCCAGCTTCGTCCAAGTAGAAGATTGTAATTCAGATTTGCATCTACAACTTCTACTTCTAATTCAAAAATTTTCCCTTCCAAGGTGATGGGAAAACTTGTGAGAATACCATAAGGATGGCATCCTCTTCCGTCAAAGGCTTCTAAGGTGTTCGGACACTGATTGAGAGGTGGAGAGTCGATGGCTTTCCAACATGAAATAGACATGATGTAGGTGGAAACATCCTCATCAATGACAATCCAATGAATCGTCTTCCATTTCATAATGACTTCGATTAAAAACGCAATTTGATGGGGAAGACGAGGAACATGGTTTTCCATATCAAAAGTGATCAAATTCGAATCTACAGGATCAATTCCTCCTATAGAAGGTAATAATGAATTATGTTGTGTTGGACAAGTTTGGAGAACTTCCAAGGCAAACATCGTTGAAGGTGCTTGAGCCAGATCTTCGACAATAGTGCAATGTTGAGCATCTCTAGTGTTCATATTATAAGATGACTTCTGAAGCACACCTTTAGGAGGCAGTCGGATGATAGATTCATTATTAGGTCTCTTGATATGAAGAGGACCGAAACTGGGTGGAGCAGAAGTAGAAGGTGTATCAGTGACTTCTTTTTCCATTGTCTGCTTTTGACGAGTTTGATAATCTTTTGACTGGGTGGCAACAGAAATAGGCATTGTTCCACTCATGTAAACCTGAGAACCTAAAGAGGCAGAGGATTGTGGTTTTTCTACCAATTGGGTATATTGTGATGGAAATTTATCTTTTAGTATAGTCGTTGTCCCTTGAGTGCCTTTCAATAAGCGACTAACTTCTACATGACAGGGACAATCCTTGGTATAATGATCTTCCTGACAAATGAGGCAAGGATACTTAGGCCTACGTTTGGAGACATCATCAACAAACGACTTAGAAGGATCTTGTTTTGGGGTATCATATTTTGCCTTTTTTTTACCCTTCTTTTTACCTTTTGAGGATTTGTCTACCACGGTAGACTGAACGACATTAACCTTAGAGGTTTTACGAGGATTCGAGGAGGGTTTCAAAGGAGGATTGGATGTAGTATTCTAAACGTATTTTTGCTTCAAAGAAGGTTTATTGGAATTTTGAGATATTGATTCAATAATACCATCGATAGGCAGTACGTCCAGACATTTAGAAGATGTTGGATCTGTAGATGGCCTCGGAGCATTAGGCAAGAGATCATATAATGTGCCAGATTGGGAATATACTAGATCTAAATATTGAGCACAGGCAATGGCTTGATCTTCAGTAACAAAACCTCCCATTTCTATGTCTGCAACAATTTTGTTGATGAAATATTTGGTAAACTATTCAGTTAACAGCTCATCAAGTATTTTAAACTTGATGAGGCAACGTTGACGTCTCCATTTGTGGATGTGATCAGATATGGGTAGTAATATCCTCTTTCAGAGATGTAAGCAAATGGGTACCAGTTTCATAACGAACTGGTAACTGGAAGTGAGTGAGGAAGGCCATGGCTAGAGAATTGAAGTCTGAATAGGGACCTCGAGGTAACTTGATGTACCATTTCATGGTGACACCCCACAACGTTCACTTAAAGACGTAGACAAACAAAGTTGTCAACCCAGGAATTGGATGAACACCATAAGTGGTAAGTCATAACATGGACCTAGGGATCTTCTTTAGCTTTTCCCTGGAATTTTGGGAAATCTCTAGGAATCGTAGTGGGAACCGGAGGCCAATAACATGAATGAATTATTGGATCCTTAGTGAGCCTTGACACATCCGACAGTTCCAACGTGGCTAGAAATGGAAATTGTGGGTTGAAAGGCATGGAAGGCCTTTGATAAGGGCTAGTTTGTGGATTTCATCCTTGTTGGTATGGGTTTTTCCACCAAGTGGTAGATTTTTACCATAAGGAGCTTGATATTGCCCCCACTGAGGGGTACCCTAACCATAAGGTGGATTATGCACCCACAAAATTGGGTTTTGACCAGGGTAAGTTTGATACTGACCTGCCATAGGCCGTTGAGAACCATAAGGTGGATAAACTTTTTGTGGGGCATATGGATTATAAGGTTGTTGTTGCAACTACCGACCCTGGTCATAAAATGGTTGGCCTTGTTGCTGCAGGGGTTGACCTTGTGGCTGCAAGGGTTGACCTTGTTGATATAAAGGTTGGTTTTGTTGCTGCAAGGGCTGACCTTGTTGTTGCAATGGTTGTTGGTAAGGCCCTTGTTGGTGCAAAGGTTGTTGATATTGCTGCAAAGGTTTACCCTGTTGTTGCAAAGGTTGCTTGTGGTTCTATAAAGGTTTTTATTGAACATTCCCTTAAGGAATTCCTTGTTGGTACTAATAAGTTCCAGTTGGGATTTGACCATATACACCAGAAACCAGATTTTGACTAGGTTGCATATGAGGACCTACTTGTGAAATATAAGGTGGATTTCGAAGTGCTTGTGAACCATATGGAACATAAGATTGTTGGTGGGGTATCTAGGCTAAATAAGGCTATTAATACTAGACATCACTTGCTCCAACGGGATAAGGAATACCACTAATAGGTTGACCCACTCCAACCATGTGAGGTTGTGATCCACTCATATGGGTTCCACTTGAGACAAGAGGTATATTTGGAAATTTACCCCCATGCTAAGAATCGGGTGGTGGCACATTTTGTCCACTTGATGGGGGAATTGAGGAACTTATAGATGTATTAACCGAAATTGTTAATTGCACCGAGATTGTAGGTTGGAACAAAAGTAACAGTTTTGTCAGAATAGTCGGTTGAATCAGAACTGAAGTAACGATAGTTTGCACAGGGATATGAGAGGTCACGTTAGGAATAGACAGATCAGAATTAGGCATCGCATTTGATGACCAAATTGGGTTTTGGTATAATGAAGAAGCACTGGAGTTACTGAAACTATTTGAGCGAAGGTCGTATAACCAAGTGGAAGCATAGGCCCATTGTTTTCAGGAGGTGGTTGAGATGGAACACTTCCTACATAAGTAAAACCTTCTGGTGGAAAGTCATATTCATAATCATTATCAACACTAGGAGTATGAGTAGTTGAGACTTCCAGAGGACCTCGAGGAAAGGTTGGAAACTCACCTTCTGATGCCATAGGTGGAAACAGTTGGCGACGAGGAATCCGAGATGATGGAGATAACTTCAAAGGTACACCAGGGGTAACGTATAGACTATACGACTGTTGAGGAGATATCACCACCAGATCAAAAAGTGGACTCGAAGGGAATAAAAAAAAACTTTGTGGGCTCTCAAAGGTGTCTGGATTAGATTCTCGAGATGAGGATGAGTCTTGAGGTGGGAGACGAGAAGAAAGGGGTTGGATACTTGTGACAATTACAAGTTCAAGACCTTGAGCTTCAAGTGACTGTGAAAGTTCAGGATGAACTCCTTGTGATGACCCTTTAGTTTTAGATGATGAAGGGGAATGATGAGGTGAACTCAGTGGTTCATCCACGATGACTTTCTCTCAAAAGAAAAAGGAGAAGAGATGATTTTGTTGAGGGCTTTAAAATTAAAATTTACAGGGAATTACTCAATATGAGGTCAAGAAGCAACTGCATGGGTTCGACATATTACCATTGGCAGTTAATTTTATAAGTTAAAACGAAAAATAAATCTAAAAGGGTTATACTAGGCAAGTGGGTTTACCAAGTATCTGTGAACTGCCATATACACCTTAACCAAAACCAAGGACTTGACGTATGGCAACCAATCTCCCCAAATGTCGTGTTTGGTGTATCATGTTGACAAGGCGGCAGACTCGGTTACCTGTGGCTAAAAGATAACAACCTAGTGGGGTCTCCCAATATATACTTGATGGTATGGGGAGCACAAGTCCATGTTAGCATTGCCTGATGCATAATTGTTCGATGATAGCATTTTGATATACCTTCCATACTGAAGTGCCTCCTATATACCTGAAAGTATAGGAGAACCTTTGATATACTTTCATACTGGAATGGGATTTCACCCCCGAGATACAATGCAGGCAATTAACGACGATTGTTATGTTTAAAGACCCTGGAACATGTCTCTAGCCTAGACCTCTAGATATTTGTGTTAGGTTACAAAGTATCCTTAGGTTAATTGAGGTAAATTTTTATTTTATCTTGAATTAGGTTTCAATTTTATGGCTAAACTATGTCACCTGAATTCCTATGGTGCAACTAAATGAGAAAAATGAAATTTTTCCATTCGATGAAAGCTAAACTAATGAGGCAAGAGAGACCACCAAACAATGCATCAATCAAGAAAAATGCATCAAAACATATCTCCCTAACTTTTCGAATGCAAGATGTAAAAGATGAAAACTACTCTTTCACTTTCACTAATGAATGTAATGCCAAAATGCAATCTTATGAGAAACAAAATCACTTTCTTTCACTAAGATGCACTAATAGTTTTGTTATTTTTTCTTTCACTTTGATTCAAAATGCAAACTAATGCATAAGCAAAGGAAAAATGGATTTCAAAATAACTAAAATGAAGATTTCATTCACTTTGGTTTCGAATAAAACAAAAATAATTTCAAAAATACTTTAATGAATAGATCCTTTCACTTTTCTTTTCGAAACAACGAAATCAAAACAAGCATATACTTTCAGTTTCACCAAAGCAAACAATTGTAATCTACGTTTGACAATGGAGCAAAAGTAATTTTCAAAGTACAAATATGATCCAATACTAATGAAAACAACTTCGCAAATATGAATTGAAAGCAACTTGAAAATGGTGTCCCGATCACAGTAAAACTACTAAATGGATACAATCAATCCAACAAAGACAAGCCAAGTGATGAGAGAAGGGTAACGTAGACCTAGAAACCCTAGAATACAATCTAACTTCAATCACACACCAACAGAAGCAAAGAGACAATTGCAACCATTAAAGGACAGCAATCAAGGCAAACACAATGAGATCACACTGGAAAAACACTCACAGACATTGAGCCACACTGAAAATGAGAATAAATCCTAATTTTTTCTAGCCTCTGGGAGTGTGCCTGTGAAAGGCAAAGTAGTGCTGAAAGGAAAAGTAGTACGACTGTTAATCCAAAATCAATGCAGACAGCGCTTCTGTAAAACCAGAAAATGCATTGGGCGAGTAAAGGAAGGAAAAAAAAATAAGTCTCAAAAATCAGACCAAACTCAAGCAAAATCCAGTAACTGTATAAACCTACAGTAATGCACACAAGTCAAGAAATCAATGGTTGGTCAAACTAATCATAGGATCAGATCAAAGAAATAGATGGAAAGGTTATTGCTTCCCTAGTGGAGTTGCCATTTTCTTGAGTAGGTAAATCCTCTCTACGGACAAAGACGATCCCTCTATCCTAATGATTGGGTCTAGCAACAAACTAGATAATCTACAAGACACTTTCCTAGATTACAATCGAAATAAGAGAAGAGGAACGAGACCTACCTCACTTTGATGCTATAATTCACTCCTTTGTTGAAGATCTTGATCACTTTCTCCTCAAGCTTAGTCCTTGTTGCTCACAACATTTGAATACATGCACAAGAGGCCAAACACATGACAAAGCATAAAATTGCAACAAGCATAATCAAATGTAATCCACTCAATAGATCAAGGGGCATTAATATAAATGAAGCATTGACACAAGCATTTATGGAAAGTGAACCAGAAGTTATATATATTAATAAACAAAAGAAGAAGCATACAACCTAGGCCTTGATGTTAGTATCCCTCCTTGAGTGAATGTCCAAGTCCAAGCTCAAGCTCTCCAACACTCCTCCAAGCTAAAGTGAATAACTTGTAGGCATTATCTCAGCATAAAGGTGAAAATAAGCAGAGACTAGCCATTTGGGAATGGAGGGGGATGAATTTATAGGCAGCGAGAGGGAGTTAGGATCTCACCAAAGATATGGGAAGGTCCTTATCTCAAGGAGGAAGCTCATAGGGATAATATCAAAGGGTAATATTGGGAGAATTCGACCACATCCACAACAAACATCATCCATCTCATTGTTCTGGAAGCCTCTAGATTACGAAGCTTCTCCTCCACTTTGGGAAAACTTTCCTTTTAGGGTTCATCACCAATATCCAGGCAAAATTCGCACTGACGGCGCAAGGCTCATATGGTGCAACCTGCCATCAGCACGAGAGGGCAGTGTCACAGTCGCGCTAACCCAAAAATTACGGTTTTGAGCTCATTTTCCTCAAGAAAGGCTCAAGGAAACTTTTCATTAGTTATTCAAGGAGGATCTAGACTGCATATCAGGATGGGTACACTGCATAGTTGTCAAGGATTTGGCACTATAGGGTATGACATAGGGAAGTGCAGGAGGTGTGAAAAAATATTGTGTAACAACATCTAGAAAGCCATTTTTTAAGCTAGATGTAAAGTTTGATTTGCCCACATATAATGGAGAATGTAATACAAAAGAGTTAAACAATTGTAATAGACGAATCGAGGAATATTTCCGAATTTAAAAGATTGATGAAGATGAGTCCAATATCCAATTAGAATCTCTTCGGCTGAGTGGCACCGCTCTCATTTGGTGGGAGAGCAAGCTACATAAAGGTAGCAAAAACTTGGGTAATCTCCTTTCGGGAGAGCAAGCTGCAGAAAGGTAGCAAAAACTTGGGGAATCTCCTTTCTTCTTAGTCCAATTTTTTTTCTGCATTAAAAGATCAATTATATCCTTTAGGTTATCGACAAAAGGCTTTAATGGAATGGAAATATTTAAGACAAGGAAAGGGTCAAAATGTGTAAATCTTCATAAAAGAGTTTAGAAAACAAGCTTTAAATTTGGGCATTCCACTTGATTCACCAGAAACTATAACAAAGTATACTGGTGCTTTACATAGTTACATCAGGAATTATTTTTTGTTATTTGAGCCTACTACTATTGATGTAGCCTATGTGAAGGCCATTCACCTTAAAACCATGGGCAAGAGTAACAAAGAAGATCAGTCTAAGAAATCATCTTTCAAACCCCAAAATGGAAAGTTCAAAGGAAAAGGCACATGAAAGGACAAGAAGGTAGCTACAACCAAGAAGGAAGAAGGAGCAAAGCCATCATGCACACATTGCAAGAAGGAGGGCCATGATGATGAGCATTGTTGGAAGTTGCATCCGGAATTGAAGCCAAAGAGATTTGGTGGAAAGGGAAAATAAAAGACAGTGGAAACCATGCAAAAGGACCTTGGATCTGACTGTGGTGATGAGACACATATCACAGCAATGAACACGCAAGGTAACCTTTCTCTTCATGCTAATGAAGATTCTAAAATTCATGCAAGTACGAGTTCTTTGAATGAGTCTCTTGTTAATGAATGAAACACGACTGAATTGTTCCATATTAGAGTTGTGATGAAACATACTAAAGTGGAAACCTTGTTTGATCATGGCTCTCAGATAAACTTGATTTCAAAATCCTTGGTTAAGAAACTAGGGTTGGATACCAAGCCTCATCCAAAACCCTATCCTCTTGGTTAGGTGTGTGACAAAGCAAAATTGCATGTAACCAAACAGTGTAGGGCTCAATTTGTGATTGCATCCAAACTAGTAGATGAGGTTGATCTTGATGTTGTACCTTTGGATATCTATGGCATTGTATTGGGGAGTCCATATTTTCGTGACATGAAAGTAGTTTTATTTTTCCATGAAACAAAGTATCATCTCACGAAATATGAGGTGAAATACATTGTTAAGGCTCATCGTGCCAAGATCAGTGCAAGTCTTGTAAGTGCAGGTCAGATGAAGAGATTGATCAATTCCAGCAAAGGGTGCATGTTCATGGTTGTGAGAGTAAAGGATGTGAAGACATCTGAAGCTTTCAAAGTTGTGATCCCACTCATAAATAAGAATTGTATGAAATTGTTTATAATTATAATGGGATTTTTTAGGAACCAAGTGAGTTACTTCCTGAGCGTGAAATCCAACATGAAATCCACTTGCAGCAAGATGCTCCTTTACCAAATATTGGTATGTACAGGTTGTCATCCATTAAGATGGAGGAGATAAATAAACAAGTGCAAGAATTGCTAAACCAAGGGGTCATAAGGCCAAGTTCTTCTCCATGCGAATCACCCATTGTGTTGGTGCCAAAGAAGGATGGCACATGGAGGATGCGTGTGGACTATAGGGAACTCAATAAAACAACAGTGAAGAATCGATACCCTCTCCCTCACATTGATGATTTATTAGAACAATTGAAAAATGTTGTCTATTTCACAAAATTGGACTTGTGCAGTGGTTATCATCAGATCAAGATTGTAGAACAGGGTGTATGTAAGACTACATTCAAGACAAAACAAGGGTTGTTTGAATGGTTGGTGATGCCATTCAAACTGTGCAATGCTTTGACCACATTCATGAGGGTCATGAATGACATTTTTTAGACCTTTTCTTGATGATTTTCTACTTGTGTACATTGATGACATTCTTATTTTTAGTAGAACTTGGGAAGATCGTGTGAGACATGTTAAAAAGGTGCTTATGTTTTGAAAAAATAAAAATTGTATGTCAAAATGTCTAAGTGTGAATTTGGTAAGACCTCTTTGGTTTACTTGGGTCACATTGTTGGAGGTGAACAGTTAAAAATAGATCCTTCTAAAGTTAATGTGATTATAAAGTGGCATTAACCCACCATTGTTATAGAAGATTGTAGATTTTCGGGTGCAATACAATATTGGAGAAGATTCATTTCAAACTTCTCCATCATTGCATCCCCCTTGCATGCTTTGATGAGTGTGAAGTAGACCTTTCAATGGGGAGGAAAGTAGTAGAAATCCTTTTATACACTGAAAGAGAAAATCAATATCGCACCAATTTTGTCCTAACCTGACCTCCAGCAGACTTTTGAGATTGAGATAGATGTCAGTGGGTAAACCATGGGAGTCGTGTTGATGCAGCAGAGGAAACTTGTATGTTACGATCTAGAGACATTCTCCCAAGTCGTTGTGAATTATCCCACTTATGACAAGGAGTTGTATGCCTTGTTCCACAATGTGAAAAAGTGGAAGAATTATTTGATTAGCAAGGAGACCATCATTCACACAGATCACCAGCCCTTGTAGTACCTCTAGTCGCAAACCAAGCTTCGACAAGCACGTCATTTCATATGGATGAGGTTCCTATAGTAGTTTAATCTGGTAAAATATGAGAAGGGAAATAGTAACAAAGTGGAAGATGTGCTCTCTCGCCCTCTTATTTTTGCATCTATTGTTTTGAAAAATGATTCTTTATCTTTTGAAAATTATGCTAAATAGTATGTTGATGATGAATATTTTAAGGATATTTATGCAAATCTGACTCATGGATTACACATATACAATTCCCATTTGCAGGGAAAATTGTTGTACCACCTTGGAAAACTTTGTATTCCCACTAGTGAAAGAATACATGTAATCAGAGTGGCAAATACCTCTCTTGTGTTGGGTCATTTTGGTGTAGGGAACACTTTGTGTCATTTGCAGAGGTTTTGTTATTGGCCTAACATGAAAAACATTGTAACAAGATATGTAAAGGGATGTGTGTTGTGTTTAGTTTTCAAGCTCACTAATAGAAAATTGGGGCTCTACACACCACTCCATGTTCTGAGTCATCCATGGGAAAGTGTGTCAATGGATTTTGTTGGCAGTTTTCCTTTGTCTAGGAGAGGTCATGACTATTTGTATGAAGTTGTGGATTGGTTTAGTAACATGTGTGTCTTAATGACTTGTAAAAAGCATATCACTGCAAAGTAGACTGCTCATCTCTTCTTCTAGTTTGTATCGGTCCACTTTGGGTTTCCCACATCCATTGTGTCTGATCATGACTCTCATTTCCTTGGAGATTTATGGAGGAGTTTCTGGAGAATAATGGACACCAAGCTAAAGAGGAGTACGAAATTTCATCCGTAGACTTACAACAAAACAAAGGTTGTCAACTACACAGTGATACATTTACTCCGGGGCTATTGTAACAAGCATCCCAAGTGTTGGGATGAGCAACTTCCTTATGTACAACATGCATAAAATAGGGTTGTACATTCATCCACTTAGATCTCACTATTCGAGACATGATTTGGATATTTTCCCAAGGATCCCTTAGACATGGTTTTTGGTAGAGATGAAGATTCAGGTTATAAAAATGACAGGGACAAGGCACAAAAGTTCATTTAGCAGATTCAAATGATTCACTAGGCAGTGAAGGAGAAATTGGAGAAAAGTCAAGCTCAATACAAGACTTGACATGACAAGCACCGGGTTGATCACCAATTTCAGGTTGGAGACAAGGTGTGGCTCCACATTACCAAAGGAATAATGAAAGGGGAAGGAAATAAGTTGATACCAATCTGATATGGTCATGTCACCATATTAAAGAAGATTTGAGACAATGCTTTTCATTTCGATTTGCCAATATACATGCAGATGTACTTAGTGGTGAATGTGGAAAAATTGAAGATTTATGAGCCTCCTTTGATCATGGACACCAAACAGGTTGGACAGGTTTCTATAGTGGACGATTTTACACCTGAATACTGGGACAAGCTACCTAAAGATATCATTCTTAACAGAAAAACTAAGACTTCACGACAGGGAGACATGGATTATATTCATATCGGATTCAAAGGAATGCATCCAAGTAAGGGTAGATGGATTGAAAAGGAGAAATTGGAGCAATTCCCTCACTTTCCAATTGATTGATAAGGTTTTTGGAGGCCCAAACTATCATTAGTAGGTAGGAATGATCTAAGGGGATCCTAAAAGGCCAAATTTTCAAAGTCCTCTAAATGCATAAAAACCAATCTCAAATTGAAGATATCGTCATTCTGAATCCAACGGTATGAACAACACATCAATCTGACATCGTATGAGAAAGTTATGGTCTGCTGAAGTTTTTTGGAAACAACTAAAATTTTTGTAAGCAGGACCCACAGGTGACACATGGCATGCTAATGTCAGCAGTACGAATGTTGATGTCAGCAGGGTGACAAGGATGTACGAATGAAGGAGATCCAATCAAGTGACATCACTGGCCTGGTCAACAGCCTAGTCAGTGGTACGAACCAATCAGAGCACACCACATGGCGCCCAGTCAACATTGTTGGTTTTTCTTAAGCTGACATTTTGCACCGTTTTAGTTGTTGGAGGTGACCAAATTTTCGCCTACTTATTTTGTTTAGTGACCTCCAATATCGACAGTGAGAAAAATGCCCGATAGGGCCAAAATGAATTAACATTTATAAAAAAAGTGTCGTCGGTCGAGCCCGCAACGGATATATATATATATATTATATATATTATATATATATCATATATATCTTATATATATATATGTATGTATATATGTATGTATATATGTATGTATATATTATATATATATATATATATAGATTATATATATATATATATATATATATTATATATATATATATATTATATATATATATATAATATATATATATATCTTATATATATATATGTATGTATATATGTATATATATGTATGTATTATATGTATGTATATATGTATATATATGTATATATATGTATATATAATATAGATATATCTAGATATATATGTATATATATGTATATATATATATATAGATATATCTAGATATATATGTATATAGATATATAGATATATCTTATACATTATTATATCTAGATATATCTATATATATATATATATATACATATATATACATAATATAACATATATATCTAGATATATCTATATATATACATATATATACATATATACATACATAGATATATATATATATATATATATATATTATTATAATATAATATATATGGATCCGGGGGTTGAACCCTCGACCCCCGTCCCACAAGGCCTTAAAATTATTGCCATAACCGTCATGCCAGCTAGGCGATTTGAAAAATCCACAATCCCACAACTATTAAAACTCACCGGAACACGTGGATGGGAGAGTGCGACCGATGGTTCCCAACGCTGATATTGCTTGTGGAACCCGAAGCCGGAACCACACCCCACTTGGGCGCAATTTTCGAGAAATATTCCAAGGAATATTTGAGGGAATATTCTACAAAGAATATCGCGGGGAATCTAATATATTCCCTAGAGCCCCATATGTCACCAGTGAAGAACAAGATTGACTTTAGTCATTTTCCAAAAAATCGCCCTAAATTGAACGGTGCAATTTGTTTCTTCAGCAGAGGTCTACATTTTCAGGCCATCCCCGGAAGTGGAGGTATAAGGTGTCATTTTGTAATTACATGTAATTTGATTTCACTGACCATTAATGAAAGAGGCCTCCCTACATCGAGTAGGACCTGGAGATGTAGCCCACACTAGGTGAATTCTGTTATCAACTTTTTTGTGTGCCTTTATTCTCAGGGTTGCTTTTGTTTTTCACTTCTTTTATGTGTATGCTTCATATGGTTACATGCTCTTTTATATGTGATTATATATGCATCCTTGAAGTAAAAGATCTGGATCATATATATATATATAAACCTCCACCAACCATAACCATTGCACTCTTGCTATAAACAACATTGTCACCAAACCTCCAATATATTTGGACTCTACTTCATATGGTGATCAAACTTAACTATCAACCTCTACCAAACTTGGGCTTTGCTTCTGCTAAGTTGAGCTAAGACATCTCATATTTTCACATGGTTGAAACCAAAAGGTCCGATGCAAATTAGATTTAAAATACTCCACAACAATACATACCATACCTAAAACTTCAAATGAAACCAAACCTCAGCCATAAACCAATTATGATGATAAAACCACAACTATGAACATTTATTTCAATAGAACATTATCACCATGAGAATTCAATGAATCAAAATGTCATAACCATAAGAATTTACGCACATCGTAATAATAATAATAAAAGTTCGCAAAATGAGCTCAAATTAGGTAGTCGACATACTCTTGTTCGCTCCACATCGACTCGCCCTCCATTGATCAACAAGACTCAGATGTATGCTTTGAAAGATATGCTTTTTCACTCCATGCCTTTGGGATGAATGATTATGTGCATGCGTGCGCACACACACACATGCATAAATATAACTATGACCATAGGCCCATGTTTTATGCCTATAACTATGGTTTTAACAAGGTCGACTAACATTAATCACACGTTCACATTGGTGCCATATAACCAAGGGTTGGGCCCTTATTTTGGATGTGCTCCATATGATCATACTTTTTCATTCAAATTCTCAGCTCCATGCATAACCACACCACCCAACATTTACCTGTTTTTAAAATCTCTCAAGGGCACACATGAGCTTAGAATTATAATGAAATGATGCAACATCCAAGTTCCATTTATGGAAGTGAAGCCTACTAACCAAAACTCTTACTGCCACCCATCAGGGACTCTAGATCACTAAGGAGACTGACAACCACCCCTGGTGATCAATCCCTCAGTTGGAACTTATTTTCACAAACGTTACCTCCCAATCGCACCCTTGACACACTGTGCATGTGGTTGGAATGCTCCAACCGCATGCATAATCTTGTCTCGATGCAATTGTAACCAAAAATTCCTAGTTCAAAGGGTATGATTGCGAGATTTGTGCGATTTTTCAAGGCTCGTGTATGGGCCCATGCCCTAAACAACCCAAAACTTTCTAGAATTATGTCAAATCTTATAATAGGTCTATATAAACAATATTAAGGCTAGATCTTATCCAAAACATGTTAGTCACATAATAGACATTTCGTCAAGCATACAATAAACATAGTAATTATAGGGCATGATTGCATATATGATCATAATAATCTTAATGTTATTAGAGAAACATCTAGAAGGCTCAATGCCCTCTCAAGCTAGCTGCAACAACACTTGTTGGCCCATGTATTCACAATCATTCAATAACTTATCAATCAGGAACAAGGTCCATGACAAGAATACATCATATAACAATACATATAACTATAATAGGAGCCATGACAAATCAGCCATAAGATCAAATTAATAACCAGTAAAGGTGCTCATCAATCACAATAAGAAAAATAACTTATATTAACATATGCAAAAGCCAACTAAGTCAAGGAATTCCACGTACCACCTAACCATAGATTGGACTAAACCAAATCTCTCTTTTATGCAATCACTCTTGTGCCATATTTTAAGCATGAATGTGGGATCATATGGGTTAAACAAAACGGAAACAACCAGGGCTTCCAAAGGCCAAACCACCCAAACCCTCAACCAAAGTGATTTCACTTAAACTAGTCTAGAAATCAATAACATCAAAACAAGCTTTGATGCCTCCGACTTCCTTCACCAACTCCAAAGGAATTTTCCTTTCTACTCCCATCCATCAAGAGTTCCAGGAGAAAACTCATCTCCACCCTTAACCCTTGGGAATTTTACAAAGATCACCTCAACCAGGATCCAAGCCTATCGGCCATCCAAAGCTTAATCAAAGAGAGAACCCACTACATCATGGTTATCCAGGAAATGGAAAGGCAAGGCTGAAACCACTATCAATCCAGGAAAATCCCATGCCAATGACAAAAAAATAACCAAATAAAAACATGCATGTATGTTGACAGTGTTGGACATGCTAACATTCATGGGATCTCCTCGATATGAAGTCCCAATTAGACCTCACACAGTTTGGTGTAGGAGTCCCATCCAGTATAAAGGATCAGTTGCCAAATCCTTAAAGATTTGCCTTAGCTCTAACTATCAGCAAGAGAGAGATGCAATGGTGCCTTCGAAAAGCAAGAAGGTGTGCCTGGTGAGTGTTCAGTGGTAAATGTGTTAAGTTTCTTCTACAATGGAGAGGGGATGAAATTGAACCTCTAAGTGAGAGGTAATAGAACCACCCAAGAAGAGACACACGTGAACTGGAAGGATCCATCTAACATCTAGTGGAATAGTCCACAAAGGATGTGATGGTTGTTACAACCAACAAATCAAGAAAGGTTTGTCTAATATCCTACAGAATATTCCACAAGGATGGGACAACAATAACAACCATTACAACAAAATCTCAATAAGATAAGTATTAAAACAATTGAAATAGTACAACTGTATTAGCACATGTGAAAGCAAACATGAAATACAAACATCCACAAAATTGTCTTAGAGACCTTCATAATCCATGCATGAAGAACATGTTGGCCTTGAAGGCTTCTGTTATTAAGTAAAATTTCCAAGACATTTGTATATGATGTACATCATTAGCTCCAGTAGTGGAGCATTGGATCCATTCCTTTCTCCCCAAAAGAACTAGCTTATCTCTCTAATGCTTTGCAGGAGGAGCGAAGGTGAAAATTCCTTTGCTCACACAATGAGGGAGTTTATATGACCAAGGGGTGATGCTTCCCTTTCTTTGTGACTCTTTGACTACCCTCTTGACCATTTGACTTCCTGTGAGTTTTCAACTTTACATGACTCTTTGTATTCCACACATGTCCTTTAGAGTTTAACTTTATAATACATTTCTGAAACATATTTTTCATCATTTGCCACAAGGTGTGGCATGTGACTACTCATGACATGACACCATTGTCATGGACTACATGATGATGTTTAAATGTCAATCCATTACTACTACTGAGTGTCTTCTTGAAAATTCTCTTCTTTTCACCTCCATATGACTGAGTGATAAGGAATCTTCAATGGTCTTGAGTTTTGAGTTGTGATCACAAACTGATGTTCCTTTTGCTTTTCTTGATTAGTTATCTTGTGTATTCAACTTGTTAGAGTTGGTCTTGTCAGTCCTCCGTTAGAGATCAAAACTCTTTCTGCATTTCATTTTTAGGAGTCTCGCTCCATTCACTCAGCTACATTCCGCTAGGGGCATGCCATAATCTGACAGAAAAGGTATTGTTAGTCATTTCCCCTCATGTTTGGCACCTGTTGGCTTAGGTCTTTTCATCAATGTTCACTAAAGTCCATGGCAGTCAATGTTTGATCCTTTAATGGACAAGAGTTATTTTCAGTCATTAGGTCTAGGGATTAGTCAATTTGGTCTTCAACCATGTCCAATAAAGCCATGCAGGCCAGAGGGAGGCCCTTACAAAGCTATAATTTAAAGATTTTCATCGTCATGTTGATAGATTACGACTACTCTTCAAAACTTTGTTTTGAAGAAAAATAAAACAGCGTGTCATTTGTGATAATTTTCAAAAAAAGTTTCCAGTTTATCTCTTCAGGCGCAGTCATGGTTTCCTTGGCCAAATGCCATGTCATGCAACCCCTGCAAAAAGTGCCAAAAATTTCGTCATTTTAGCTAAAAAATCAAAGGGAAAAGTGAAATACAGAGTTGAATTAAATCAGGAAAAAGAGCCAAAATAAAACATTATCAAAGTGGGTTTTGAAGAAACAAAAATTAAAGCCATGACTCCAAACTCTTTTTATAAGAGTCCCACAAGAAACAAAGTCATTTTGCACACCAAGGATAGAGAGAAACATTCCAAAGTGATTGTGAGAAGCAAGCACACGTTTTAGGTGAGTTTGGAGGAGTTGTCACAGGCGCGGTGCACATACAGAGGGAGCGCGGCGCACTGGGCGCTACCACGCAGTGTTAAATTAACACGAGTGCGGCGCACAGATAGAGGGGCATGGTGCACACCCACAAAGGCCCGGTTTTGTTCCAAATTTGCAACAAATCGCTTTGAATCCCTTCCAATTGAGAGGTAGGGTCGACATCTTGATTGCTCATATTGTTTTTGTGAACATGATGGTGGTTTATGGCCGTGTTTAGTCGCAATAAAAATGCCTAAACCCTACCACTTGAAATCATGAAAGCCATTGCTCTAGGGTTGCAAATTTGTTGTCTTGATACCAAGGTTCCTCCTCCCTTTCACCTTTCATTTTTCCCCTTCTTTCCATTGTTCCCTTCCCCCCTATTCCATTTTTCCCTATTTTCCCTACCCTAAAACATTACTAAACCCCTATTCCCTATCCCCTCCACTCATTTGTCAAGTATAAAACCCCAAATCCTACCTTATAAAATCCCCAAACCCCCCTACATATCCCTAAACAAAATTTCTCCCCATAAACCCTAATCCCATCATATTATTCCCCTCCTAACAGTCCCTTTTGAATTGTTCCCCTTGGTGGCAGAGATCGTTACAACACATAGTTTCACTACCATCATCAAAGGGCAGTCCAAGCACAGTCCATATACAGAAGTCATGGCATCTGAGCATTCATCGGAGTATGAAATGGAAACCCAAAGTGATTCATCCTCGGAAGAACAGGCTCCCCATAGGCATCATAAAATTGGCAAACATGTTAGGGATGAACCAACCACCCTTACAGAATTGCAGGCCTGCCCTCTTGCTATGTCATGTTTCCAACATCTGTCATGTTTTGAGTTTTTTCAAAAGGTGGCTAGTGTTCGAGTTCATCATGATTTGGCCCGTCTTTTTGTGCTTCACTTGCATGGAGATCATGCTATCTTAGCTGGGGTCACCTTCACACTGACACCTGAAACTGTCTCATTAGCAACCGGCATACCAAACGTTGGAGAACCATGGCACAAGAAACAGAAGGTTGATCGGCAGCATTATGAGCATTAAGGCCAGTTTCTTGAGGCAACTCCAAAGAGTCTTTCCATTCCGATATCTGAAAGATGAATATGCTCCACTCATGAAGTTGATCATGAAATATTTCAGGTGTGAGGGGAGGTTCTCTCATTTATTTGCTTATCACATCAGGTTGCTCATGCATTTTACCAAGGTATGGATGATGAACATCCCATATTTCATTTGCAAGAACATAGAAAGGATGCACACCTTCATGCAGCACAAGACCCCTCAGCAGCAACTTAACAGTGTTTATCATTTTGCTCTTATTAAGATTTTGGTGGTTCATCAGTTGGGATTACAGGGCATTACTTTGGATGACTTCATCTCCCGTGACCTCTTCAGCACTTCACAGGTATTATCAGAGGTTGAACATGAGATAGGTGGTCCTTCTCATCAGTATGAGCACCATGAGGCCACTACTATGCAAGTATTCATCACCTATCAAAGAGGAAATAGACATTTGTTTGCAGCAGCAAAGCGAGTATTATCTCCACCCGGGGTGGAAGGGGCCTCGCTTCCAACATCGGAAACACAGGTACAGTATAGGGGAAAGACGCCCATGCATGACAAGGGGCCATCAGGTGAATGAGAGGCAGACTTCATCCTCATTCATGATGATGATACAAATGTGGAGAGTGCCAAACTTAGGAGGACCATTCAGGAGCAGCAAACGGAGATCCAAGCCTTGTCTCTCAATTTGGAGATGGATAAGTGGATTATCAGGTATTTGGAGTAGAGGAACAAATAGCTCGAAGACCAGCATGAGATCATGGAGCTGCAAAACATCTGCAAGAATCACCAAGCTACCCAACATAAGAGGATTGAGCTCACTACATTAAAGCAAGAGATTAACAATGACCGAGAGTCTTGGCTCGAGCGTATCAACATCCACCTTGAGAGACTGTTAGAGAAGGCCAACAAGGACAAAACCATATTGAGGCGGATGGTTTATCACTACAGGGCACGAAACATGAGTTCAAAGGCTCAGATAAGGAGTTTGAAGGCGAAATTGAGGAAAGTGACAAAAAGACAAAAGAGGCAAAAAGAGCCAGATCGGCTCCAAATCTTGGCTGAAGCCTCTGTGGCTAGCATAGCACTTCATAGGGAACCTCCAGCCCAAATTTCAAAAAATTTGGGGCGATTTTGGTCATTTGACAAATTTTTGTGCACAAAACAGGGTTTTTCTCCCTATGCGTCGCGCCACTGGCACATCGCTTAGGATAGGGAGCTCCAAATCAAGAAAGGTTTGCATTTTTAGATTTAGCATGAAAAATCATGACTTCTGGTGCATGGCCAAGAATTTTGGGCAAGTTTTGAGTCCCTAGGAGGTCAAAAACACTCAAAAAATGACCTCTCTGCCCCTATTTTGACACACATGAAGCAGTCTTGGGAGATTTAAGTTTTGGAGGGAAAAATGAGCACAAAATTCAGAAATTCCACTTGGGTTGGAAAGTAGACAGGAAAGGCTTTCTAACAAGCACACTTGGGTACAATTTGGACTTCATTAGGTACCTCAAAATTGCCTCCAAAGTGGCGCGGCGCATATAGCTTTGGGTGCGGCGCACAGGGACCCAAAGGCCAAAATCACTTCCGCTCCACGACATTTCGATTCGCGACTTTCTCCAAGTGGGCCTGCTCATTTACACTACATTTTTCTCGGCACCTAAGGCAAAGTTTAAAGAGTATTTTCGCTAAAGTTTGGCTTCTATCCAAGTGGCAAAGCAAGGCGAGCAGTCACCCAAGCAATTTTTCATTTTTGTAACGCTGCACCTGTCACTAATGGTTGGCTTTCCATTTCCATTTTATAATGATTTGAAAAACTCCCCAACTGTGGGTCATTCCATTTCCCAATGGAAAAATCTATTTATTGTATGTAAAACCATTTGCAAAGGGTTGGTTGTAATTTCTGGGAGACTGTGGGAGAGAAACTCAGTTCTTCATTGTATATTTTGACAGAGATTTAATGAAAGGCAGCGGCTCTGGTTCATGAGATTCATGTGGTGTGAGTGTAGCAAATGTGTTCCCTTTATGTTTCATATGTATTTCATTATGTTTCACAGTTCATTCATATTCATTTCGAGTGAAATTTTCTAAGTAAGATAAGGTAGAATTCATGTTTATTGCTCTGCCTATGGGAAAGTTTCACGTTATGTGTTCTTCTTCTATTGAAAAGGATTCATGTGTTTATGCCCTTTTCACCCTCCTAAACAATTTTTCCATTTCGCATTATAAATTAATTGCTAGACTTTCTCCTGTCTTGCCTCATGAGTAATCTATGCCTTTGTGTTAAATTCTCTGCTCATATTGTTTTCATTTGTCCCATATATCCCAGAAACTCAGTCATTTATGAAAAATTTCTTCTTGTTTTCCAAATTTTATTTACCTAGCCTAAAATGAATATTCACTGAAGTCACCTCAGACCCAATCGTTTATTATTACTGAGCGTGACACGGAGAGAGCCCTCTCATGTTCTGGTAGGGCTAGCTACCAGACTGAGCGTGGTTTGTGGTTACCCTGAATTTTGCCTTCCTTTAGCCTAAGGCAAATTTAGGTGCTAACATAGTGGCGACTTCACTGGGGACGAAATTACACCCCTTAATTCTTCATAATTCTAAGCTTCCGGATGATAAGTTTAGGATTTGATAGGCTGAGTGAGTTTGTTGTGTCCTTTTGATTTTTCTTAATATCACGTTGGCTTCTAGAAGGTATACCAGAGTTAATCCAGATCCAGATCCTCCGCACATCTACAAAAATCCCAATTTGATTCCAATGCTTCGTCGTCAAGAGAGCTCTATATCTCCCGTGTTCAAATCTCATTCATGTCCTGACATTTTTTAGTATCTTGAAGAGCTAGATTTTGATGAGCAGTTTGAAATATCATTGTTTGAGACCAAATCCGAAAGGGCGGTTGACTCTACTATCCCCAATCCACAGTTTCTTGTAGATTTGGAAACGGAAAGGGCTAACCGGTCAATTGATAATTACATTGTGGCACAGCTTCAAACTCCAATTGTTAGCCCCCTACGAACTGTGCACACTCCTCCAACACCTCCAAGGCCAAACCCACCAAGAGTGATGGCTGCTCATTTTGCACGTCTTGTCCTGCCTCAAATTTTAGATGATATGCCTACAGATTATCAAAGCAAAATCTCATTTTTTTATGGCACTCCTAACAGCATTACTGCTCAGCAACATGTGGACAGAATGATGGATTTCTGTGAACTTCACGATATCGATGCAGAGAATGTGGCAATGAGACTTTTTGTACAGACATTTGTAGGTGAAGTGAGGAAATGGTTCAGAGGTCTTCTGGTTGCACGTATCGCTACCTTGGCTGACTTACAAAGACAATTTTTAGGCCGCTGGGAAGTGAAAAAGAATCCTCTCCAAATTCTGGTTGAATATGAGCAAATCAAACGAAACGCTGGTGAGTCCTTCCAAAACCACTGCATTAGATTCAATTATGTTTATAATTAAATTCCCGATCATTTAAGGCCACCTGTGGGGCTATCCATGGTGAAGTTTCCGGATGGTTTTGATGCTGACATGGCTTATCAATTAAGAGAGAGAGAACCGGCCATAATGGAAGACATGCAGAAGATCGTGGTCAACGTTGAAGCAAATCTGCTGACCAAGAGGGCTAGAGAAAAGGCAGAAAAGAAGGTCATTGTAAAAGAAGAGTCTTCCTCGGTTGATCAACTACTCCGGAAGGTAGAGAAAATGCTTGAAAGGGTGAAACTTGACAAACCTGAGCCACAAGTTAGAAATCCTAACTTTCGTGGCCAGCAACAGCCACAATATAAAATAAGGCAGAGAGATCAGCGAGCCCAAGAGTAGACAGCACAACAGCTAGTACAGCCACCTTTGCAGCAAAATTTTGTGCATGGACCGGAGTCAGATGAGGACGGGAATATAATAGGTGACGAAAACGACTTCTTTACTCCGGATGATTTGCCTATTTATATTACCGAGGATGAGGAGTATGCAGAAAGTTTGGCTGAACACAAAGATGCAAATTTCATTCTAGCAAATGACACCGTTTTGGAGGAAGAATCAGATGAGTACCAAAGAGGCTATATTAATGCTCTGTCTGACCCGCAGCAGCGATATTCACTTAGAAATGGAGACGTGTCGATTAAACCAATTCAGAAGAGGAAGGACGATGAGACATCAAAGAATGATTCATCAGTTGCACAAAGGAAAGGAAAGGAGGTGGTTGATTCGGATAACAGTAAATCATCATCAACAGAAAAATCAAATCAGCCAATTGCATCAAAAGAAAAGGAAAGGAAAGAAATCCCAATCAAAGAGGTAGAAAATATTCCCGCTTTTAATTTAGAGGATGAAATTTCTAAATTGAAGGTATCCATTCCCTTGACTGAAATAATGAGGAACGACAGTTATAGAATTCAAGTGTCCAAAATTTTGAATTTTGACCCAATGTCTGACATGGTGAATGTCGAAGATGATCAACCCGAAATGATTTTTGGGCCAGCATCGAATGGTGATTCTCCTGATAGTGATGTGCCACCTTTTTATATCAGTTTAAGATTGCATGATTTTGTGTTACATAATGCCATGTTCGATTCCAGAGCTTCTCACAATCTCATGCCCAAGGCTATCATGGATAAGCTGGGTCTGGACATCACTCGGCAATACCATAATCTCTATTCGTTTGTTTCCAGCAGAGTAAGATGTATCGGGCTCATCAAAGACTTGGTTGTGAGTATGGATCAACTCCCAATGAATAATGTTTTGATGGATATTGTTGTAGCAGATATACCTCCCAGGTTTGGCATGCTTCTTTCCAGGTCTTGGTTAGCAAAATTGAAAGGGACACTGCAACTAGATTTCTCCTCTGCAACGATTCCAGTGTTTGGCCAAATGACGAAATTGTATCAGGAACAAAAAATGAAATACATGATTACAACCAAGGAGAAACCAATAAATCATCCGATTAATTATGTACATACAGATTTAGAGTCTTTTGTTTTGTATTCTGATAGTTTCAATGATATCGATAGTCAGTTAGTAGAAGCAGATGATATTCCAGAAATAACAGAAAATTTCAGAGGAGTTTTAAAGAGAGAAGGACAAGAACAACGGAACACCGTTGAGCGCTCAGCTGAAAGTAACGGAAAGCAAGCAGACAAAGCACGGAAAACAGATTTTCAACACTTAAAAGAAGAGGAAGAAGGTTTGTGAACCATGGATTTAGATGGAGCTGTGGGAAATGATGGCACTGGAATTTGGATTTGGGTACGCAGTCCTTTCTCCGCCCCGAACAAAGTGCCTAGTAACGTGCGAGTATGCTCTTAAAAATTAGCTTTTGATTGTTCAAACAATGAAGCTGAGTATGAAGCTCTGGTTGCTGGCCTAAAAAATCTAAAAAGGTTGAATGCTAAGAGGATTGCAATATATGGCGACTCCGAATTGGTGATTAAGCAGGTCAGAGGCGAATATCAAGCAAAGCATCCTCGAATGCTGGCTTACCGTAATGCAGCTCTAGACATCCTAAAATTATTTTCAGAATATACCTTGACATGTGTGCCTCAGATACAAAATAGCATTGTCAATGCTCTTGCTAAGGCAGCAAGTAGTTTGAATATCCCAATGAACTCTAGTAATAAATTCGAAATCCATGTCAAGCATCGTCCGACCGTCCCGAACAATCAGAAATATTGGCAAGTTTTCCAAGATGATGAGGAGACTGATGATTTTCCGCAAAACAAAGGTAAGTTCAAAGAAACCTCAATTGATGTAGAAAATTATGATGGTAAATATAATGGGAAAGATGATGTGCAGATCAATGAAATGGACGTGTTGCAACTAAAGAATAACATTATTCCTAAAGGCTTGATACCTTTAGAAGAACTCTTTGATCAAGATGATGTAGCACGCAAACCAACATTGCAACCAACAGAGAAGGGTGTGGAAGAGGTCAATGTCGGAACAGCTGCTAATCCTAAAATGGTAAAACTGTTTAAAGCATTGCCACCAAAAATAAAGGACAAATATATCAATTTGTTGTATTCATTTGCCGATGTGTTTGTTTGGGACTATTCCGACTTAAAGACATATGATACCAATATAATTCAGCACACTATACCCATTAAGCCCAATCAGAAACCTTTCAGACAGAAGTTGAGAAGGCTAAATCCAAAGCTGCTCCCATCAATTGAAAAGGAGATAAATAGGTTGTACAAATCAGGAATCATTGTTCCCAACAGATTTTTGGATTGGATCTCTAATTTGGTGCCCGTACGAAAGAAGACAGGAGAGATTTGCTTGTGCATTGATTTTAGAAATCTCAAAAAAAATTCGTTGAAAGATAACTATCCACTTCCCAAAATGGATCATATACTTCAACGAGTAGTGGGAGCATCTCGCATGTCACTACTTGATGGTTATTATGGATATAACCAAGTTTCTTTCCATGAAGATGACTGAGACAAGACAGCGTTCACCACTCCGTGGGGAACTTTTCATTACGCTAAAATTCCTTTCGGTTTGAAGAACGCGGGTGCCACATTTCAGCGTGCAATGGACTTGGCTTTCGCAAATGAGAAGGATGTCTTTTTGGTTGTGTACCTGGATGATTTGACGGTGTTTTCCAAATCTGATGAAGAACATATGTACCATCTAAAAATTGTCTTTCAAAAGTGCAGAAAATATGGCCTATCACTAAATCTAAAAAAGAGCTTGTTCGCCATGGAGGAAGGCAAACTACTCGGGCACATTATCTCAAAAGATGGCATTCGTATTGACCCAGCACGTGTACAAGCGATTCAGCAAATTGATCTGCCCCGGAATAAGAAAGAGATTCAATCTTTCAATGGTAAAATGAATTTTCTACGCCGCTTTGTACCTAATCTTGTGAAACACCTAAGAGAGATTACAAACATGCTTAAGAATGATAGCCAAGTGAAGTGGACGAAGGAGGCTGTAAAATCATTCAATTTAGTCAGATTGGCTCTTTCTTCAGCTCCAGTTCTGGTCAGCCCAGACTACACTCAGGATTTCATATTGTTTTCATTCACTTTGGAGCATACTATGGCAGCTGTGTTATTGTAGAAAAGAGATGATCACGAAAGACCAATTGCTTTCTTCAGCAGAGCTATAAGATATGTAGCCTTAAAATACAACATCATTGAGAAGCAAGCCCTTACACTGGTGAAAGCATTGAAAGATTTTTGGGTATATATTCTGCATTCTCGTATTTTGGCTTATGTTCCTAACGCTGTTGTCAAAGATGTTTTAGTACAGACAGATCCGGAAGGAAGACGAGGCAAGTGGATTGCAGCTTTGTTGGAATATGGTGTGGAAATAAAGCCCACAAAGCTTGTTAATGAGAATGAGGAAGGATCGTCAATTCAGGTATCTGAAACGTTTTCTTTTTCTCTATGGTATTCAGATATCATATATGTGCTTAAAAATTTGTCACCACCGCAGAACACTCAAATTGAAGGCTGCCAAGTTTTGCATTCTAAATTCTGCACTTTATTAGAAAGATCCCGGTGGCGTTCTGTTAAATTGCTTGGTGGAAAAAGAAGCAAAGAAGGTTATGGAGGATTGCCACGAAGGAGACTGTGGTGGTCACCTTTTTTGGAAATCAACAGCAAATAAAGTCTTGAGAGCGGGATACTATTGGCCGACATTGTTTGCTGATGTATACAAGATGGTCAAGAGCTACCATAAGTGTCAGATTTTCGAAGGAAGGCAAAATTTATAGCCTTTGCCACTTAAGCCTATTGAGGTGAGTGCTCCTTTTCAACAATGGGGGTTGGATTTCATTGGTGAAATTCATCCCACTTCTTCCGATCAGCATAGATGGATCCTCACAGCGACAGATTATTTCACGAAATGGATTGAAGCAATTCCCACCAGACAAGCTACAAATGCGGTAATTATTTCATTCCTTGAAAATAACATCTTGTCTCGCTTTGGTTGCACGAATAAGTTAATCACTGATAACGCAGTAGCTTTCAAATCAAAAAATATGGTAGAGTTTTGTCATAAATATCACATCATTTTGGGTCACTCAACTGCCTATCATCCGCAAGGCAATAGATTGGCGGAGTCATCTAATAAATCATTGATCAACATCATCAAGAAGCTGCTGGAAATAAACAAGAAGAGTTGGCATAAGAGGTTGGTCAATGCACTTTGGGTAGATCGGGTCAGTCAGAAGAAATCCATTGGTACGTCCCTGTTTGAGCTTGTTTATGGAGTTGATACAGTGTTTCCTACCTCTCTCGCAGCCCCGGTAGTCAAACTTCTTCAGGAGGTCGGCAGTCAAGAAGATCCTATGCAGGGAAGGTTGAATCAAATGGTCCACTTGCAGCAGACCATAGAAGAAGTCTTCCAGAACACATACAAGTTGCAAGAGAAGATTAAGAAAATTTATGACAGAAAAGCAAAGGCAGAAAAATTTCAGGTGGATGATGTGGTGCTAAAGTGGGATGCAAGGAATGAGGAAAAGGGTAAGCACGGTAAGTTTGAGAATCTCTGGAAAGGTCCCTTCAAGATTGCAGCATATCGGGGTCAGAATGCCTTTCTTTTGAAGGGAATGAACGAGGAAGATTTTCCAGGAGGGCCAATCAATGGTCGGCTGCTCAAACGGTATCATTTTTGAGTTATTGACGCTGCTTCCACTGTCACTGTAAATACCATTTTATTTCAGTTTGGTTAGAGTTTGTCAAGTTAGTCTTCAAGTCATTTCAATATCGAATTTGAGTCAATTTTTTGGTCATTTTAGTTTCATAAATGAGTTAAAGTCTTGTGTTGTTTGTCGAAATAATAACTCCATAGCGCAATGAATGAAGGCACTGTCTAGCTCTTCCAAAGATCTGTTGTTCTTGGCACCTCCAAGGAGCTACCATCCCCCATTGGAGCCAATGTTAGAGTTGGTCTTGTCAGTCCTCCGTCAGAGATCAAAACTCTTTCTACATTTCATTTTTAGGAGTCTCTCGCTCCATTCACTCGGCTGCATTCCGCTAGGGGCATGCCATAATCTGACAGAAAAGGTCTTGTTAGTCATTTCCCCTCATGTCTGGCACCTGTTGGCTTAGGTCTTTTCATCAATGTTCACTAAAGTCCATGACAGTCAATGTTTGATCCTTTAATGGACAAGAGTCATTTTCAGTCATTAGGTCTAGGGATTAGTCAATTTGGTCTTCAACCATGTCCAATAAAGCCATGCAGGCCAGAGGGAGGCCCTTACAAAGTTATAATTTAAAGATTTTCATCGTCATGTTGACAGATTACGACTGTTCTTCAAAACTCTGTTTTGAAGAAAAGTCAAACAGCATGTCATTTGTGATAATTTTCAAAAAAAGTTTCCAATTGATCTCTTCAGGCACAGTCACAGTTTCCTTGGCCAAATGCCATGTCATGCAACCCCTGCAAAAAGTGCCAAAAATTTCATCATTTTAGCTAAAAATTCTAAGGGAAAAGTGAAATACAGAGTTGAATTAAATCAGGAAAAAAGAGCCAAAATAAGACATTATCAAAGTGGGTTTTGAAGAAACAAAAATTAAAGCCATGACTCCAAAGTCTTTATATAAGAGTCCCACAAGAAACAAAGTCATTTTGCACACCAAGGATAGAGAGAAACATTGCAAAGTGATTGTGAGAAGTAAGCACGCGTTTTGCTGCTGCTCACCACCTTAGTCAAAATCCCTTCTAATGCTCTATTAGTGACTTCCACCTGCCCATTTGCTTGAGGATGATATGGGGTGGAATTCCTATGCTTCATCTTGTGATGAGAGAGCAAGTCTTCAATTAAGTTGGAGGTGAACTCGCTTCCTTGATTTGTGACTAACTCTCTTGGGTAGCCAAATTTGTAGAAGATGTTTTCTCTTAAAAACTTAGCCACCTTTTCTTCTATCGCTGCTTTGATTGCTTTGGTTTCTGCCCACTTTGTTAGATAGTCTGTGCACACAATGATGTAAGACCTTTACATCAAAAGAGGGTTGATAGGACCCACAAAATCCATACCCCACTTCTCAAATGGCTCAAGGGTCACTTGAGGTTGGAGAGGCATTTCGTCCCTTGGAGTCGGTTTCCCCATCCTCTGGCATCGGTCACATTGGCTAATATATCTTCTGATATCTTGATGAAGAGTGGGCCAATAGTAGCTTGCTTGTAGAATTTTGAAGGCAGTACTCTTGGCTGCAAAATGTCCTCCACAGGGCCCATTGTGACAGGTTAGGAGGATGTCAAAGACTTCCTCCTCCCTAATACAACACCTTAAGATCTGATCGGGGCCAAGTTTGAACAGGTTGCCCCTGATCCAAGTGAATGAGGCACTCTTCCTCACGATTTTGCTCTTCTCCTTTGAGGATAGATACGGAGGGAAATGTGGTGAGACCAAGTAGTTTTCTATATCAGCAAACCATGGAGAGAGTACTGAGATAGCAAACAGATGTTCATCTGCATCTGGTCATCCACTGTTCCTTCTTCACCTGCAGGCAAATCCAATCTAGACAATAAGTCAGCAACAACATTTTATTTACCTAGTTTGTCAACGATAGTCAAATCAAACTGCTGCAACAAAAGTAACCACCTAATAATACGAGCATTCACATTAGGCTTATTCATTAAATATCTAATTGCAGCATGATCAGTGTGTACAAATGTTTGATAGCCAGTGATGTAGTGTCGGAACTTGTTCAGGGAATGGACCACGGCCAGGAACTCCTTCTCAGTTACAGTATAGTTCATTTCTGCCTTAGATAAGTTTTCACTGACAAAGTATATGGCATATGGAATTTTTTCCTCAACTTGTCCTAAGGCTTCCCCTATGGCTTTGTTCGAGGCATCAGTGTGGATGTGGAAAGGTAGGGTCCAGTTTAGGCCTCTCAAAATTGGGGCGGACACTAACTTATCCTTCAACTCATTCAGAGCCCTCTGACAGTCGTCAGTCCATTTAAACTCAACATCTTTTCCTAAGAGGCCAAAAAATGGCGATGCTAGCTTACTGAAATCTTTAATGAATCTTCTATAATATCTCGCTAGGCCTAGGAAACTTCGAACATCTCTTACCTTCTGAGGAGGTGGAACCTTTTTTATGATAGCAATTTTATTAGGATCCACTTGTAATCCTTGGCGAGAAATGGTATGACCTAACACGGTCCCTTCAGTCATCAGGAATTCACATTTTTCGGGGCTGAGGGAAAGGTTCATCTCAATGCACTTGCTTAAAACTTTTCCCAAGTTGGACAAGGCTTCTTGGAAGCTAGACCTGTAAGGAGTAAAGTCATCCATATATATTTCCACCGAATCATGAACCAGCTTGGCAAAGATGCTCAGTACAGCTCTCTGGAGAGAGGCAGGGGCATTGCATAGCCCAAAGGGAAGGACTCGGTAGGAAAAGGTACCCCATGGACAAGTGAAGGTGGTCTTATCTTGGTCCTCCGGGCTGATTTGGATCTGATTATACCCGTTGAACCCATCTAGGAAAGAAGAAAAACTTCTTTCCTGCCAGTCCATCCAACACTTGATCTATGAAAGGCAAAGGGAAGTGGTCTTTCTTGGTGGCTTTGTTCAGTTCTCTGTAGTCCACAACAGATTCTCCACTTCCATTTTTCTTGGGTACCAACACCAGAGGGGAACCCATTCACTGTCCGAGATGGGGTAGATGAATCTTGCATCCAACAACCTTTTGCACTTCTTCTTTAACAATGTCCCTTAAGGGTTGGATTCATTCTCCTCTGAGGTTGCCTGACTGGTTTACAGTCCTCTTTAATGTAAATATGATGGGTACAGACCGAGGGATGGATTTCCTTTCATTTCCTTGTAGCTCCAGGCAAAAGCCTCCAAATGGCGGGTCAAGAGGCTACATAGCTCCTTTTCCTGAGAGGGAGAGAGAGAGGAGCTGATCTTTAAAGTTCTTTCAGGGCCAAACTCCACATTCCTAACTCTAGGAGTGGTTGGATCAGTCCCACATAGGTCCACTAAAGCACTGGCTTGGGTATCTCCCACCAACTCTTCCAAGGATAGTGCACCGAGGGGAGGATTTTGGATTAAGTTCTCAATCAAATCATCCTCGGTTTGAGGACCTCCCCTGGTGGCCTCCAATGTGCATAATGGTGCAGAGTAGACCTCATCCTCATCTCCTTCTTCCAACCAGAGGGGTAAGTCATGTTCTAGTAGAGGTTGGGCAGGAGGGTATAGGACCAGCTGTTTGGACATAGGCCCATTTTTTATGGTCATGCTTCCTGCTCGACAGCTGATGTAAGAATCCACAGTAGCTAGCCAAGGCCTTCCCAAAATGAAGGGATATCCATTGAGTTTTACCTTTGGCTGAAGGACTAAGAAGTCCGCAGGGTACTCCCACGAGTCAACAGAGACCAAGACATCTTCCACAATCCCTTCGGGAGTCATGGTGGAGCGGTCTACCAAATGCAGTACTGTCGAGGTCTTCCTTAAGGAACTCTGAAGGTTGAGCTTAAGCATGGTTTCCCTGGTCATCACATTAATGGCGGCCCCTAGATCAATCAAGGTGTGGGGTATGATGGTGCCATTGATGTGAACATCAACTACAGGACTCCCAAGGTCCAAATACTTTGGACAGATTACTTGCCCCAACATAAGATCGGACAGTTGTCCTATGACATTGATAGTTGAGGCATCTCTCTTTTGCCTGCCTGGGTGCCTGAAACACTTCTCCTTAATAAATTTGTTGTATATCAATACATCTATTATGGCCTGGAGAAGTGGTATTTTCACAAACAACTGCTTGAGTTCTCCCAGAAGTTCAATCTCTTCTGGGTTGGGTTGTGTGGTTACTGTGAGTTGCTCAGGAAAGGGTAGAATGGCTTGGGGTTCACTTTCATGTTTCTCTTCCTCCTCTTCTAGGGGAGGAGGTTGGCGCTCTAGAAGGACCTTCCCAGATCGCAGGTTGATCTCCTAGATCTCCACAGCATAGGTAGGGCATGTTGTCTCCCCAGTATATACCCGTTGGGCCTATCTGTTGTTGGGGTTCAGGTTCAGTTGAGCAGGCATCTAGGGTTGTCTTGGAGGAGCAAGAGATAATGGTTGTGGTTGAGCCGGTGGTGGAGGCAAAATGGCGGGAGGAGGGTTATATTGAGGCCTCCACCCCGGTTGAGGTGCATTCCACTGAGGTTGTGGCTGGGCATGTGAGTGAAACGAATGAGGAGGAGGTTGAGTATGGTATGGAGATGGATAAGACCACAGAGGAGGTGCAGACCAGGAAGGATGAGCAGGGGGGCCCCAAGAAGGTATATGAGCGGATTTGTTGGGGTTATAATAAGCTTGGGATGTCCCTTGCATCCCCTGTTGGTAAGGTTTGGGCCCATGTGGCCTCCTTTGGTTGAGGAAGTAGAGAGGTCTAGTAGCCACCTCAGTCCCTAGGTACATGGCTTTAAATCCAGGCAAGGTAGGGCATTGGTTGGTGGGGTGGTCTTCCTCACAAACGAAACATACCTCTATTGATTGCAATGGGCATTCATTCTTAGGATGCTTCCTCGTGCATCTAGGATAAAAAATGGCCAAAGCCCTCTCAGCTTCCTCTTTCTTTTGCTAAATTCGGAAGGTATCAATTTGCATGGCAATAGTCTGTCTCATCTCACTCTTGAGGTCTTCCATCTGGTTAGCAAACTCATGCTTGGAGAAGGTGGTACTAGCTGAAAGTGGATTCCCCCTACCTCTCTTCTGGGCCGCCCTAGAATGTTTTCTAAACACGGTCTTTATGTCCTCATAAGGTAGTTGGTAGATGTCCCCTCCAGCCAGCATGTTAAGGGTGTCGAGAAGGTCTTCAGGGACTCCTTGGAGTAGAACCAACTTCAGAGATTCCGGGTCAAGTGTGCACCTGGCCCGTTTATAACTAAGTTGGAACCTTTCCTCGTAATCTTCTAAAGACTCATCACTTCCCATGGTCATCCGAAAGATTTCCCTTGGTTTCCTTGACCTACAGTATAGTCCCGGTATTTGGCATTGAAAGCTTGTTGCATCTGAGCCCAAGTGGTGATATTGTTTCCAGGTAACCCCATGAACTAGCGTAATGCTGCGTCCTTGAGGGTAGAGGGAAAGAGTTTCAACTTTTGCTCGTCCTCAGCATAGTCGTATGTTCGACAAAGGACAGCAAACTCAAACAGGAAGGTATCAGGGTCTTCAGTAGTCAATCCATGGAAGTGAGGTAAAGCTGAGGGACTTATGTTTTCATTTTCATGTCTCCATTGGTCTCTCGAATGGGAAAGGCACCTTCTATTCTCTCATCTTCTCTTCTACCGTTTCGGTTTTTAGCCATGGCTTCAGATGGAGTGTTCTCTAACTCTTCTTCTATTATAGGATCTTCGTATATCTCAAGAGGTTCACCTATAGGTTCTTCTGGCTCACTGTCACCAGAGAATAGAGAAGGCTGACTCAGTGATGTGGTGGGGGTGTTGGGTAAGAATTTGCCAGTTTTATCTCTGTTCCTACGAGACATGAAATGGAAATACTTTTGATTACTTTTGTTTTTTTCTATGCTGGTACCTACAAAACTAAAATAGATTGAACTGCAACTAACTATCTTGCTGAAATGAAAAGGCGGAATTGAAATGAAAGCAGGAAAGGACTAATCTACTTTGCAAAATGAAATTGCGGAATTGAAATGCTAATCTATGAAAGCAGGAAATATCTACTCTACTTTTGCGAAAATGAAATTGCAGAATGGAAATGAAATAAACTACTTAGCATAAGGTTGTAGGAGAAAATGGAAGAAAAGCAACAATCACCAATACTCTGACACTTCCCCGGCAACGGCGCCAAAAAAGGATGGTGGGCTCCAGTATTACAGCAATAATGCTGCAACTCATGGGACTTCCTTCTTTACTTTTATCAACCCGGTAGTTCGTAACAAACTTGGAAGCGACGGTGATGTATGCACAAGTACTAGCTATTGCTGCAGCTATCACTTGGTCAGTTGGCACAAGTCCGCTAGGGGCTCAAGCCAACTTCTATGAGCTTTGAGAAGAAGCTTGTTAACTGGTGGATGAAAGCTAACTCGAAGGAAGCTAATCTATTTGCGAAAAGAGATTGAAAAACAGAAGGAAGGTGCAAACCCTAGCAAACCCTAATTCTACCAGCTAGTCCTACTGACGCAACGAAGGGAATGCAAACTACTGAAAGAGATGCCATTAATTCTATGAAGGTAAAATACATGTGTCTAGACTACCTCTATCTGAAGAAAACATCTTTTTGTATTTTTGATTTAGTCGTCAGTTTCATCATGCATATGCTTTCACTGTTCTTGACTGTGCAGGGGTGGATCATTAAGAAGAAATGCTTGGAAGAGGTCAGGAAGGTTCAGAGAGAGTCTAAGGAGTCCCTGACACCCTTCCAGAGAGTTTCACAAAGTTTGGCTATCAAGAAACCTCATTTGTGAGCTTCTACAGGAAGTCTACAGGGGTTCTACAGGATGTTCAGGAATTTCTACAGGATGTTCAGAAATTTCTACAGGATGTTTAAAAATGGGATTTTGGAGGATGGGTGAGTGAGGGAAGATGAAGGAATGGATGTGGAGGTAGGATAGGGGTCTGAAGTGGCCCAAGGACTCGTGGATGGAGTGGTGAGAAGGTGGATATGGATGAATTGGCTCAAAGAAGGCTGAAATAATGGTTGCACAAAAAGGGTAGGGTTACGTGGGCAAGAGGACAAATGTGAGACGAGGAACCTAGTTAGGAGATGGCTCTGATGAAGCTTGGGTGGATGAAAGAGTGGCGGAGATGCTCTGCACTGTGTACTGTCAACTGTACCAATATAGTCTTGCAAGTAATCAAAGTCCTAGCTAATCTAATCTAGCTAACAATAAAGTGAATGAACAACAGCTTTATTTGAAAGAGAACCATATATATCAACTATGCAATGAAACATTTCAAAGATTTGATCACATAACCAACTTCTGCAAATGAAAACAGTACACTAATGATTGCATGGCAAAGAAAACTAGTGTTTTTGTTTGGGACAGCACGGTTACTTCAATTCCAGCCCCTGATCCAATGAGGAAGAGGTGAAACCAAAAGCGTTTGTTGGCCCTTTTCGGGAGCTTTTTTTCCCTGTTATTATCCTACCAATATATTCTAAACATCTGAAGCAATTCTATTCATAAACAGTGACCTAGTTAATCAACACAACTTAATCTGCCTAACAGAAATACGTTTGCAAATGCATAAAAGGAAAACAACGATGCATAAAGGAAAGAGAACAGTACATAAAGGAGGCCCTAGGCTCTCAGGTTGGGCCCAAACCTGAGAGCTACGACTCCTATAGAAAACTCAAAGTTGATATAAAATAGGACTGCTTATCATTATCAAAAAATAGTCATCAGTCAAAAGTTATGCCAACATGGCTACAGGAAAACGAGCTGAAGGTGACAGCACTGTAGTGCAAGAAAATGCAATAGTTTCAAAAGTCCCTTACGAAGGCTGAGGCCTTATCATTTATACACCATGAGGGCCCTAGCAGGCCTCCTAAATCTAGGGGACTTGGCTGTCCAAACTATTAGTAGACACTCCCTTTTCCAAAATCTGCTTGGCTGCCTTCAAGATCCGTTTTTGGTGGCTTGTGAGCTCGGAGTTGGGTGGAGATCCTGAGGAAGGGCTATTTAATGTCATAGACAACCCCCCTACGAATCCTCACCCCAAGCTTGGCTGTCATCTAGCCCATGATTGCTCGGTTTTGCTCCAACATGTGTCAAAAAACCTGAAATAAGAACGTGTTAGCCACCTAGGAAGAGTGACCACCCTTATTCGCACAAATGACATAAACATACTAAAAAATATTGCATAATCTATGAAAAGTGGAGGATTGAACAAAGAATGAACAAGGATAATTAGGCAAAATGAGCCCAATAAGTTACCCAATTTGGGGCTCATCATCCTACCACTTGAAATCATCAAAGCCATTGCTCTAGGGTTGGAAATTTGTTGTGTTGATACCAAGGTTCCTCCTCCCTTTCACCTTTCATTTTTCCCCTTCTTTCCATTGTTCCCTTCCCCCCTATTCCATTTTTCCCTATTTTCCCTACCCTAAAACATTACGAAACCCCTATTCCCTATACCCTCATAAAAAATCTTTCCATTCTGCATTATTTCAAATTTAATTGCTAGACTTTCCGCTTGTCTTGCCTCACGAAGTAATCTGTGCCTTTGTGTTAAATTCTCTGCTCATACTGTTCATTGGTCCCATATATCCCAGAAACTCAGTCATTTATGAAAAATTGCTTCTTGTTTCCATATTTATTTGCCTAGCCTAAAATCAATATTCACTGTAAGTCACCTCAGACCATATCGTTTATTTATTCATTGAACGTGACATGGAGAGAGCCCTCTCCTGTTCTGGTAGGGCTAGCTACCAAACTGAGCGTGGTTTGTGGTTACCCTAAATTTTGCCTTCCTTCAGCCTAAGGCAGATTTAGGTGCTAACACAACTACAAGTGTGTCTTTCATCAACATTCCCTCCTTCATCATCTTTTCATGGTGTGGGAGTACCTACATCTGCAATTCACTCATGATGTACAACGTCAGTCTCAAAACCTCGTAGTCTAGGATAGTGCATTTTGATCCACTAACTGAGACGACACCAGGTGAGATCAGGAGAGAGGGATTAGTGATTGTGAAGTGCATATTTATAGCAACCAAGGGTTAGACTTGAGCTTTGAGACTACACAGTGCGCAGTTCACATAGGACTAAGGGAAAAAACTGCACAGTTCTGAGAGGCAGTGGGACAGGCTGAGGAGATGAGCACCGAGTGGACACACTGTGCAGCTTTGGGAGATAAGGGAGGTAGGGATCCTGTGCAATTACACAATTTAGAGGCTTAGGGGGTAATCTTGAGGCTTGTGATTACACAGTGCGCAATGAAGGCCTAGTTGGGAGGAATTATTGCGAAATTCTAGAGGCCAAGGACAAAACTTGAGCACAAAAACTTCACATTGTAATAGTCATGGTAGGCATTAACTATGCATTGCACAGTTTTAAGGGGCAAGGTCTCAGCTAAGGAATGGAACTATGCAGTGTGTAATTCATGGAGGTCGGGTGAAGCCAAGTTGCTTAGTGGGGAAGCCTTCTTAGAAATGGCTAAGTGTAAGACCGGTTAGACTGATGTAAATAGCGATAGGACTTTGACTGTCATCTCAGACTTAGAATATTTGATTAATCAAAAACATTGATCACCCAGGACACAATAATAATGCATTTCCCTCCGTGTGACAACTTTACGACCAATTACGACAGTGTTACTCTTAAGATATACTTTGAGACAACCGTGATGACACTTGTGTGATAGTGCTCAAAACTTTGTGAATGACTGCAACAAATGTTTACAAAGTTAGAACAACTCATATACACAAAGATAGATCCTTTAAACCATCAAAATAGGCTTCGACACATTGTGCAACGGCCAATCATGCTGAAAGACGATAGTTAACCTAACTTGTAAAATGGAGGAGAATAACTCATGAAATAAGTTTCGATGTTTGTGACAATAATGTACAAGACCAAAGAAGGCTTCAAAATTGAGTGTAAGCCAAAATTTTGGAGGGTGTTGTATCAGCTACAACACTTGGTGACACACTGGTAGAATTTCAACATCTCTCTCTTTGTTAACTTCTTCTGTGCAGGGCCTTGGTTCTTTAGGGAGTATTGATTCATCGTGCAAATTACTTTGGTCTTCCCAATTACCCCATGAATAAACACAGCCTCCTTTATGCCTTCTCAGTTGAACACGACATAATATTAAGTGATATCACAATGTTTCGAGTTAGGAAGGGTAGTGTAGCTCGTGAGCTTAATATTTTCAGAGTATAATTTTCATCTCTGGTGTTTCTCCACTACTGCAAGCTTGGACAGTACCCCGACGGAGTCATGCAGAAACACAAACATTGCTCCATTTCCCACAAGCCTGGAAAATACCCCGATGGAGTTGCTTGCTTCACCTCGCTGCGCAGGAATCCTTTCCCTTCTTTCGTCTTTATTTATTTATTTTAAAGAGGATTATGCATCAACACTTATTCACTTTTGGGTGGAAGAGGGATCCCGACTTATTGAGAGGAGAAGAGGTCGTTCCTTCAGAGAAGCATATAGAGACCTCTGATTTAGGTTTTATCATTTAGATTTTCCCCTTCCCCTCTTCTACTGATTGGATAAGCATGAAAACGCTGAAACACAGAAACCAATTGTAGGCATAAGGTTTCTTGAATAGACATAGGTTCGTGGTTGGACCAAAACTCTCCTTACGGACGAATCATGTTTTTCGTTGGAACTTCATCGACCAAAAGATATAACCGACACAAGAAATACGGACTGGAGGTTAACCAAATGTTGATGTGTCACAAGATTCTTTAGAATTCCGCCACACACATACTAAGAAGCCAAAACAAGTCCAAGAACAACACTTATTCACATGATGAAAACAAAAGGAGACGATCAACAAGGAATAAAAACAAAAGAAACAAAACAAAAGGAAAGACTACGCACAACAAGGAAATAAAACCAGAAGCCAAGCAAGAGAAACAACACCAAAGGTTAATGCAAGAGAAAAGTAATAAAAGACAAGAAATACTAAAGAGAACAAGACGGGATGGGTGCAAGAGAAGGAAAACTAAAATGCAACTAATCCTACTCCTAACCTAACAAATAGAAGGTCGGGGTCACATATAATGGAATTTCCATTGTAGCCATCAGAATCGCTCCTGACCTACAATCACATAGATACAATCAATTAAAACATAGATAAAGTAACGTGTAAGAGAAAAGACGAGAGCTTGAGTAACTTGCACAAAAATCTGAAGGTCTTGCCTGTGGGCAGAAAGATATGTCACAACCACTACTCTCGTCCAATTCACATGCTTACCTCTCTGTCAGAAAGCATAACCAGACAAACCTTGAAGACTTCTTGCAAATGCACCTCCTTCTGTGTCATCTTGCTTAGCAAGCATGACAAAAGGTTGAAACCTATTTATTGCAATGGAGCTTTTCGAGTAAGATCGCTCCAACCATTCAGTGGTTGGATCATAAAATTCATGATGATCCTCTTGAAAACCCCCAAATCTTTGAAAAGACCAATGTAAACTTTGAAATGGGAACTATAAACTCAAGACGGGAACTTTGGCCCAAAAACCTCGAAAAAACATGAAAAACAGTTTTAAAACGAAAAGTGTGTATACTGGAACGATGGGTTTTTCTTTTTAGAGTCAATTTTGAACATGTTTTAAAAATGGCAGTGAAAATGTTTTTTTTTTTGTGGAAAAATTATGCAAAAAACACCCTGAAAATGAAAAGTATTGATAGTGGAATGATGACTTTTTTTTAGTGTCAATTTTCAACATTTTTAAAAAATGCCAGTAAACCGAATTTAAATTTAAAATTTAAAATTTTAATTATTTTTTTAAGATAGTTAAAAATTAATTAAAAAAAAAAAACAAAAACAAAACAAAAAAAAAACAAAAAACAAAAAAAAACAAACAAAACAAAAACCAAAACAAAAACAAACATCACCACTACCCATAAAATAATATATATAATTATGATTCATATTTAAGAAATTAAAATTATTATTATTATTATTATAACTATATAACGCCCATAACATATTTCATGTAAAATACTTAAAAATGTTAACATTATGTATATTTTTTTAAATTGAATGTCTTAGTTTATATTGATTTAACCTAGAACATTAGGGATTGAGATTAGTTGATACTGGAATTTTAATTTGAATCTAATTAGTTTATGTTGATTTAACCTAGAACATTAGGGATTGAGATTAGTTGATTCTGGTTGGAAAATAATATTTTTTTGAATTAATAAATAAAGTTTGTTGTTTTATGGCTGAAAATCATAATGGGTGACACTAGAATAAATGATACTTTGCCGGAATTTAGAAGAATTAGATTCAAATTAAAATTCCTAAATTTAAAATGTATTGGCAGCCGGGCGATTCCAGGAATCGCCCAACGTAAACGAGAAAAGTTTTGATCTTGTTATGTTGCAATTATTATAACTATAACCACTCCAAAATGATGCATGTAGATTTATTTGATTTCCTATTAATGTTAAAAAAGTATCATGTTATTTGATTCCCTATTAATGTTACTAATGTTACTGAAGTTACTATTTTATCTTTTTAACTCTTGGATTTTAAATGAGGAATTAATAAAATGGATTAACAACTTTGGTATCACTTAAAATATAATGATAATAGTTTGGACATTAAGGGTTTTGATTTAACCTAAACATTAGGGATTGAGATTAGTTGATTCTGTTTGGAAAATAATATTTTTTTGATTTAATAAATAAGTATTAATAAATAAAGTTTGTTGTTCTATGGTTGAAAATCATAATGGGTAACACTAGAATAAATGATACTTTTATGGAATTTAGAGGAATTAGATTCAAATTAAAATTCCTAAATTTAAAATATATTGGCAGCTAGATGATTCCGGACAAGAAAAACTTTGATCTTGTTATGTTGCAATTGTTATAACTGTAACCACTCCAAAATGATGCATGTAGATTTATTTGATTCCCTATTAATGTTAAAAAAGTATCATGTTATTTAATTCCCTGTTAATGTTACTGAAGTTACTATTTTATCATTTTAACTCTTGGATTTTTAAATGAGGAATTAATAAAGTGGATTAACAACATTGGTATCACTTAAAATATAATGATAATAGTTTGGACATTAAGGGTTTTGATTTAACATAGAACATTAGGGATTGAGATTAGTTGATTCTGGTTGGAAAATAATATTTTTTTGAATTAATAAATAAAGTTTGTTGCTTTATGGTTGAAAATCATAATGGGTGACACTAGAATAAATGATACTTTATCGGAATTTAGAGTAATTATATTCAAATTAAAATTCCTAAATTTAAAAAATATTGACAGCAGGGCGATTCCGAGAATCGCCCAAGGTAAACGAGAAAATCTTTGATCTTGTTATATTGCAATTATTATAACTTTAACCACTCCAAAATGATGCATGTAGATTTATTTGATTCCCTATTAATGTTAATAGAGTATCATGTTATTTGATTCCTTGTTAATGTTACAGAAGTTACTATTTTATCATTTTAACTCTTGGATTTTTAAATGAGGAATTAATAAAGTGAATTAACAACTTTGTTATCACTTAAAATATAATGATAATAGTTTGGACATTACGGGTTTTAATTTAACCTAAAAAATTAGGGATTGAAATTAGTTGATTATGGTTGGAAAATAATATTTTTTTTAAATTAATAATAAAGTTTATGGTTGAAATCATAATGGGTGACACTAGAATAAATGATATTTGCCAGAATTATAGAGGAATTAGATCTCAATTAAAATTCCTAAATTTAATATATTGTGGCAGCGGGGATTTCCACGAATCTTCCAACGCAAAATAAGAAAAGCTTTGATTTTGTTATGTTGCAATTGTTATAATTGTAACCACTCCAAAATTATGCATGTAGATTTATTTGATTCCCTACTATTGTTAAAAAATTACTATGTTATTTGATTCACTGTTAATGTTACTAAAGTTACTATTTTATCATTTTAACTCTTGGAATTTTAAATGAGGAATTAATAAAGTGGATTAACAACTTTGGTATCACTTAAAATATAATGATAATAGTTTGGACATTAAGAGTTCTGATTTAGGTTAAAACATTAGGGATTGAGATTAGTTGATTCTGGTTGAAATAGAATATTTTTTGAATTAATAAATAAATATTAATAAATAAAGTTTGTTGTTATGTGGTTGAAAATCATAATGGGTGACATTAGAATAAATGATATTTTGGCGAAATTTAGAGGAATTAGGTTCAAATTAAAATTTCCTAAATTTAAAATATATTGGCAGTTGGGCGATTCCAGGAATCGCCCAACATAAATGAGAAAAACTTTGATCTTGTTATGTTGCAATTATTATGACCGTAGTCACTCCAAAATTATGCATGTAGATTTATTTGATTCCCTATTAATGTTAAAAAGGTATCATGTTATTTGATTCCATGTTAATGTTACTGAAGTTACTATTTTATCATTTTAACTCTTGGATTTTCAAATGAAGAATTAATAAAGTGAATTAACAACGTTGATATCACTTAAAATATAATGATAATAATTTGGACATTAAGGGTTTTGATTTAACCTAAAACATTAGGGATCGAAATTAGTTGATTATGGTTGGAGAATAATATTTTTTTGAATTAATAAAAAATATTAATAGATAAAGTTTTGTGTTCTATGGTTGAAAATCATAACGGGTGACACTAGAATAAATGATACTTTGCCAAAATTTAGAGGAATTAGATTCAAATTAAAATTACTAAATTTAAAATATATTGGGAGCTGGGCGATTCCGCCCAAGGTAAACGAGAAAATCTTTGATCTTGTTATATTTCAATTGTTATAACTGTAACCACTCCAAAATTATGCATGTAGATTTATTTGATTCCCTATTAATGTTAAAAGAGTATTATGTTGTTTGATTCCTTGTTAATGTTACTGAAGTTACTATTTTATCATTTTAACTCTTGGATTTTTAAATGAGGAATTAATAAAGTGAATTAACAACTTTGGTATCACTTAAAATATAATGATAATAGTTTGGACATTAAGAGTTTTGACTTAACCTAAAATATTAGGGATTGAGATTAGTTGATTATGGTTGGAAAATAATATTTTTTTAAATTAATAAATAAGTATTAATAAATAAAGTTTTATGGTTGACAATCATAATGGGTGACACTAGAATAAATGATATTTTGCCAGAATTTAGAGGAATTAGATTCAAATTTAAATTCCTAAATTTAAATATATTGACAACCGGGGATTCCACAACATAAACGACAAAATCTTTGATCTTGTTATGTTGCAAATATTATAACTCTAACCACTCCAAAATGATGCATGTAGATTTATTTGATTCCCTACTAATGTTAAAAAATTACTATGTTATTTGATTCCATGTTAATGTTACTGAAGTTACTATTTTATCATTTTAACTCTTGGAATTTTAAATGAGGAATTAATAAAGTGGATTAACAACTTGGTATCACTTAAAATATAGTGATCATAGTTTGGACATTAAGGGTTTTGATTTAGCTTAAAACATTAAGGATTGGGATTAGTTGATTCTGGTTGGAAGATAATAATTTTTGAATTAATAAATAAGTATTAATAAATAAAGTTTGTTGTTCTGTGGTTGAAAATCATAATGGGTGACATTAGAATAAATGATATTTTGGCGAAATTTAGAGGAGTTAGGTTCAAATTAAAATTTCCTAAATTTAAAATATATTGGCAGCAACGTAAACGAGAAAAACTTTGAACTTGTTATGTTGCAATTATTATAACTGTAGTCACTCCAAAATTATGCATGTAGATTTATTTGATTCCCTATTAATGTTAAAAAGGTATCATGTTATTTGATTCCATGTTAATGTTACTGAAGTTACTACTTTATCATTTTAACTCTTGGATTTTGAAATGAAGAATTAATAAAGTGGATTAACAACGTTGATATCACTTAAAATATAATGATAATAATTTGGACATTAAGGGTTTTGATTTAACCTAAAACATTAGGGATCGAAATTAGTTGATTATGGTTGGAGAGTAATATTTTTTTGAATTAATAAATAAGTATTAATAGATAAAGTTTTGTGTTCTATGGTTGAAAATCATAACGGGTGACACTAGAATAAATGATACTTTCCTAGAATTTAGAGGAATTAGATTCAAATTAAAATTACTAAATTTTAAAATATACTGGTAGCTGGGCGATTCCAGGAATCGCCCAAGGTAAACGAGAAAATATTTGATCTTGTTATATTGCAATTATTATAATTGTAACCACTCCAAAATTATGCATGTAGATTTATTTGATTCCCTATTAATGTTAAAAAAGTATTATGTTGTTTGATTCCTGTTAATACTATTTTATCATTTTAACTCTTGGATTTTTAAATGAGGAATTAATAAAGTGAATTAACAACTTTGGTATCACTTAAAATATAATGATAATGGTTTGGACATTAAGGGTTTTGATTTAACCTAAAACATTAGGGATTGAGATTAGTTGATTCTGGTTGGAAAATAATATTTTTTTGAATTAATAAATAAGTATTAATAAATAAAGTTTTATGGTTGAAAATCATAATGGGTGGCACTAGAATAAATGATACTTTGCAGGAATTTAGAGGAATTAGATTCAAATTAAAATTCCTAAATTTAAAAAATATTGGCAACGAGGCAATTCCGGGAATCGCTCAACGTAAACGAGAAAAGCTTTGATTTTGTTATGTTGCAATTATTATAACTGTAACCACTCCAAAATGATGGATGTAGATTTATTTGATTCCCTACTAATGTTAAAAAAATTACCATGTTATTTTATTCCCCATTAATATTATTGAAGTTACTATTTTATCATTTTAACTTTTGGATTTTTAAATGAGGAATTAATAAAGTGGATTAACAACTTTGGTATCACTTAAAATATAATGATAATAGTTTGGACATTAAATGTTTTGATTTAACTTAAAACTTTAGGGATTGAGATTAGTTGATTCTGGTTGGAAAATAATATTTTTTTGAATTAATAAATAAGTATTAATAAATAAAGTTTTATGGTTGAAAATCATAATGGGTGGCACTAGAATAAATGATACTTTGCCGAAATTTAGAGGAATTAGATTCAAATTAAAATTTCCTAAATTTAAAATATATTGGCAGCTGGGCGATTCAAATTAAAATTTCCTAAATTTAAAATATATTGGCAGCTGGACGATTCCGGGAATCACCCAACCTAAACGAGGAAAACTTTGATCTTGTTATGTAGCAATTATTATAACCGTAACCACTCAAAAATGACTCATGTCGATTTATTTGATTAACTATTAATGTTAAAAAAGTATCATGTTATTTGATTCCATGTTAATGTTACTGAAGTTAGTATTTTATCATTTTAACTCTTGGATTTTTAAATGATAAATTAATAAAGTGGATTAACAACATCGGTATCACTTAAAATGTAATGATAATAATTTGGACATTAAGGGTTTTGATTTAACCTAAAACATTAAGGATCGAAATTAGTTGATTCTCGTTGGAAAATTATATTTTTTTAATTCATAAATAAGTATTAATAAATAAGGTTTGTTGTTCTATGGTTGAAAATCATTATGGGTGACACTAGAATAAATGATACTTTGCCGAAATTTAGAGGAATTAAATTCAAATTAAAATTCCTAAATTTAAAATATATTCGCAGCCAAGAATCGCCCAACATAAACGACAAAATCTTTGATCTTGTTATGTTGCAATTAATATAACTATAACCACTCCAAAATGATGCATGTAGATTTATTTGATTCCTTATTAATGTTAAAAAAGTATCATGTTATTTGATTCCCTGTTAATGTTACTGAAGTTACTATTTTAATTTTAACTCATCGACTTTTAAATAACTAATTAATAAAGTGGATTAACAACTTTGGTATCATTAAAATATAATGATAATAGTTTGGACATTAGGGGTTTTGATTTAACCTAAAACATTAGGGATTGAGATTAGTTGATTCTCGTTGGAAAATAATATATTTTTGAATTAATAAATAAAGTTTGTTGTTCTATGGTTGAAAATCATAATGGGTGACACTAGAATAAATGATACTTTGCTAGAATTTAGAGGAATTAGATTCAAATTGAAATTCCTAAATTTAAAATATATTGGCAGCCAGACGATTCGGAGAATCGCCCAACGTAAATGAGAAAATCTTTGATCTTGTTATATTGCAATTATTATAACTGTAACCACTCCAAAATGATACATGTAGATTTTTTTGATTCCCTATTAATGTTAAAAAAACATCATGCTATTTGATTCCCTATTAACGTTTCTGAAGTTACTATTTTATCATTTTAACTCTTTTATTTTTAAATGAGGAATTAATAAAGTGGATTAACAACTTTGGTATCACTTAAAATATAATGATAATAGTTTGGACATTAAGGGTTTTGCTTTAACCTAAAACATTAGGGATTGAGATTAGTTGATTCTGGTTGGAAAAAAAAATTGAATTAATAAATAAAGTTTGTTGTTCTATGGTTGAAAATCATAATGGGTGACACCAGAATAAATGATGCTTTGCCATAATTTAGAGGAACTAGATTCAAATTTAAATTCGTAAATTTAAAATATATTTTCAGCCGAGCGATTCCGAGAATCACCCAATGCAAACGAGAAAAGCTTTGATCTTGTTATGTTGCAATTATTATAACTGCAACCACTCCAAAATGATGCATGTAGATTTATTTTATTCCCTATTAATGTTTAAAAAGTATCATGTTGTTTGATTCAGTGTTAATGTTACTGAAGTTATTATTTTATCATTTTAACTCTTGGATTTTTAAATGAGGAATTAATAGTGGATTAGCAACTTTGGTATCACTTAAAATATAATGATAATAGTTTCGACATTAAGGGTTTTGATTTAACCTAAAACATTACGAATTGAGATTAGTTGATTCTGGTTGGAAAATAATATTTTTTTTGAATTAATAAATAAAGTTTGGTGTTCTGTGATTGAAAATCATAATGGGTGACACTAGAATAAATTTGAAGTCAAAAGATAGGTCTTTTAAAAAAATGACATGATGCAGAATCATCACTTTTTTAAATCAGTATGCAAATCACTAACATTCTAAAATGTAATGTACATAAAAAAAAAATAAAGTGTCAAAAACTATGCTTTAAAAAAAAATTGTGTGTTCTGCATCACCCCTTCTCAAAATTGGGTCACTTTGTCACTATCTCTATGAAACTGGTAATTGTATCAGTTCCCATTTCAAAGTTTACATTGTTAAATATGGATTTTCAATTAGAGGCGCAGGATTATAATGAGAATATTTTGAGGGAAAATAGATCTGATCATATTCAACAGTCATGTTGAGACAGTGAGGACCTAACATAACCATTAGTGGAGACTGAAGTGCCTCGACCGCTCGACAAAAATCCGAATAGTGAGATGTTGAATGATAAAGATTGAAGGATGTAAAACAACTCACATTGGATATACTCGTGGGAAAATGATGACATGAATGACAGTAATCAAAGACAGAATAATGATCATATGAGTTGATTAAAGCATCAGTTTCCGAGTTTGTAATAAACAAAGATAAATCAATTTGAACAGTTCTACGAATGTGCTGAAAAATTGAACCAAGTTCCTCGCAAGCCAAATGCAAAAAATTGTGCAAGCATTGTAATCATGCAGAGAATTTAAAATGGATGCGAGGACAATAAATACATGAGACCATTCATGACATGGTGAACAGAGAAGAACTTGATTCGTGTGGCAACTCGTGCATTCATTATTACTCAAGAGGATTTCTAGGTGCAATGAAGGGGAAGATTCATAATAGAACATTCACAAGAAAAACTGGGAGCTAACTATTAAGAGATGAATTTGATAGGCATGATTCCTTCGGCCAAATATACTCTTTGAAATGATCAACTTCACTATTCCATGACTCTATGGGAGATACACATTCCAAACCCGAGTTTGATGCGAGAGATTTGCATGAAGATGATTAAACTGAAAAATATTCTTGAATCCAGTCAGAAGTAAAATATTGAAAATTTGAAACATCATATCTGAAATACCAAACACTTTTCATAAAGAAATTTGCATCGAGTGAAACCATGCGGAGAGAAGGGTTATGCGGGAGAAACCAGATATGGGTTATTTCGAGGGGCTTACTAGAGTCACGAGATACTGACATAACCATCAACGAAATTTGAAGTGCCTCGACTCCCTAGTAGGTCCCAAAATTTTCCAGAATTGTAAAATCACATTTGAAGATTGTACTAGATTGTGCATGGTATGAGGATATTTGCTACTGTTGGTTGCAATAAGACCACTACTCACCGGATGGTAGCCATCTTTATCGTTTGTTTGATCAGATTCTTCAACTTCAACAACCAGATTACTCAACTCAAAAGGTTCTTCAAATCACAAATTTGAAGATGAATCAATCAAGGAAATTTCATGAGAAAGTTGATTTTAAGAGTTGTCTTCATGCAAGAGAAAAGATGATAAGGGTTAGGAAGAGTACTCAAATATTTGATTGTTTTCATTTGCATCATGGATCATCTCACCAACTTGTGCCAATTGAGAGGTCAACTCATCGGATGATGGACTTGAAGAACATGGAGTATCTCCATCGCAGGTAGATGCATCGCAAACAATAGAGCACAAGGGATAGTGAGATATAGAGGAAGTTTTAATCAACACATCTTCTTTGACCGAATCATATTTTGGATTAAAATCTTCATGAGAAACCGAAATATCAGCTGATGCACTTGGGCAATTGTGATAGCATATGTTAATAGAGTCGCCATCATTATAATGATTATTTCCCAAGGCTACAGATTGATCGAAAGAATTGATTACATTTGATTCATTATCGAGATTAGCATCTTTAAAACCATCCAATAATGGAAGCACATTTTTTGACATGGAGGATATATATATAATATATATTATTTGATATTAGATTTTAGATATTTTTTATTTTTTTTAATTATATATATATTATTATATATATATCCTCCATGTTCAAAAATGTGCTTCCATTATTGGATGGTATATATATATTATATATATATATATATATATATATATATATATAATATATATATATATATATATAATCCTCCATGTCAAAAAATGTGCTTCCATATTGGATGGTATATAATATATATATATATATATATATATAATATATATATATATATATATAATATATATATATATATATATAATATATATCATCTTCATCTTCATCTTCCTACTCTTCTTGTGTAAAGTGAATGCCTTATACCTAATCACAATTTGAACCAGCAACACAAAAATCAAGAGAGTGTGAAAGACTAGTTGGTGGAGCAGATTAATCAGGTGGATCACAGTACAAAGAGTCATGGCATGTAGATGATAGATGATTACATAAATCTAGATCGAAGTGGAGGCTAGAGTTGTGAATGATAACATCATGTTGATTAATGGGGAAGTTAGTCTTCCCCATGGGATTCATAAGCCCATATGGGATTTCCTCCATTGAACCTAAGTCATGAGAAACTGAAGAAGAATGAGAAGATGGATTAGGAATTTGATTTGTGGATTTTTCAACTTTATTACCATTGGACGGAGGCACCTTCATCAGAACTATAAAAGGAGGAGAACAAAGATCAAAAGGAGTAGTAAATTTCTCCTCTGAAATTAGAGGTGTCTCATGATTCACAAGAGTTGGGGAAGTATGAAAATTAGGGGGTTCAGGTTCACCGTGTAAAGAGACAAGAACCAAGCGCTCAAACGCATGTTTCAAGAAATCCTTATTCATGTCTTTTCAGAAATTTCACATCAAAGGTGAAGGAATCGATCATAAAAATCCTTAGATTCATTAGGCTTCATTCTTAAGAGATTGATCCTTTTACAAATATCTTGTTAATTATACCTATCAAAGGCTTATTGAAGCTCCCAGAGGAAATTATGAAGTGACTGGATGGAAGCAGGTGGCCAAGTATGTCACCATCAATTAACACGACCTTCGAGGGTGAGGAAGAAAAGCACACAAGAAAACTCTTCATCATTGATTTCGTAAGATTCAAAAAATTTAAGAAAATCATAAATGTGCTCGGTTATGGATGTTCCATCCTCACCATCAAAATTGAAATAGGAGAAGTGATAGAGAGGCTCATTGGGGATTGAAAATTGATAAAGGGAAAAAATAGAGAAACACACTGGGAGTAAGATTTGAGTATGAGCCATTTTATATAAAAGGTTCAAACCAGATTGAACGGGATCAACTTGTCATCTAGCCCTCCTTCTAGTGCAAGAAATGTTGACGGTACTGGACCCGCTAACATTCAAGTGATCTCCCCGATATGAAGTCTCAATTAGACCTCACATCGTATGGTGTAGGAGCCCCATCTAGTATAAAGACTCGGTTTCCAAATCCTTAAATATTTTCCTTGGCTTTAACTGTCAACAAGAGAGATATGTAATTATGCCTTTGAAAAGCGAGAAGGTGTGCATGGTGAGTGTTTAGTTGTAAATGTGTCAAGGTTCTTTTACTGCAAAGAGGGGAGAAAATTTGAGCATCTATGCGATAGGTAATAGTACCACCCAATAAGAGATGCACATGAACCGGAAGGATCTCTCTAACATCCATCAAATAGTCCATAGAGGATGCGACGGTCATTAAAACCAATAAATGAAGAAAGGTTTGTCTAATATCCTACAGAATAGTCCACAAGGATGGGACAACAATAAAAACCATTACAACACATTCTCAATAAGGTAAGTACTAAAACAATTGAAATAGTTCAACTATCTTAGCACATGTGAAAGCAAACATGAAATACAAACATCCGAAGAATAATATTACAAACATTCATAATCTATGCATGAAAAATGTGTTGGCCTTGAAGGCTTATATTATTCAGTAAAAGTTCCAAGACACATGTATACAATGTACTTCACTATCTCCAGTAGTGGAGAATTGGAGCCACTCCTTGCTCCCCAAAAGAACTATCGTATCTCTCTAGTACTTTGTGAGAGGAGCCAAGGTGAAAAGTCCTTTGCTCATACAATGAGGGAGTATATAAAATCAAGGGGTGATGCTTCCCCTTCTTTGTGACTCTTTGACTACCCTCATGACTATTTGACATCCTACGACTTTTCAACTTTACATGACTCTTTGTATTCCACACATGTCCTTTGGGCTTTCACTTTACAATAAATTTCTGAAACATATTTTACATCATTGGCCACAAGGTGTGGCATGTGACTACTCATGACATGACATGACATGACACTGCTGACATGGACTACATGATGGTATGACAATGTCAAGTCACTGTTGCTACTGAGTGTTGAGTGTCTACTTGAAAATGCTCTTCTTTTCACCTCCATATGACTGGGTGATAAGGAATCTTCAATGGTCTTGAGTCTTGAGTTGTGATCACAAACTGATGTTCCTTTTGCTTTTCTTGATTGGTTATCTTGTGTGTTCAACTACAAGTGTGTCTTTCAGCAAGCTTCCCTCCTTCATCTCCTTCATCATCTTTTCATGTTGTGATAAAATACCTACATTTGCGATTCACGCATGACAAGACAACATCAATCTAAAAGCCTCCTAGTCTAAGATAGTGCATTTTGATCCATTAACTGAGTTGGCACCAGTTGACAGATCATGAGAGAGGTCTCAATGACTACGCAATTTGTAGTTCCAACAGCTAGGGGTGAGGCTTGAGCTCTGAGACTGCGCAATGCGTAGATCAAGTAGGACTAAGGGAAAAAGTTGCACAGTTTTGAGAGCCAGTGGTACAAGCTGAGGGGATGAGCACTGAGAGGACACATTGTGTAGTTTTGAGAGGCAAAGGAGGTAGGGCTACTTCGCAATTACGTAGTTCATAGGCTCAGGGGATGATCTTGAGGCTTTTGATTTCACAGCGCACAGTGAAGGTCGAGCTGGGAGGAATGATTGTGCAATTTTGGAGGAAAAGGACAAAGCTTGAGCACAAAAAATGCGTCATGCGAAAATACTGGTAGATAGGAACTATGCATTGTGCAATGTCAAGGGGCAAGATATCAACTAGAGGATTGGAACTTCCCAGTGCGTAGTTCAAGGAGGCTGGGTGAACCCAAGTTTCTTAGTCGGGAAGCCTTCTTAGAAATGGCTAAGTGTAAGACTGGTTAGACTAATGTGAATAGTAATAGGACTTCGATTGTGATCTCACACTTATAATACTTGACGACTCAACAATATAGATCACCCAAGAGACATGAATAATGCCTTTCTCTCCGTGTGACCATGAAATGACCAGTTACGAAAAGTGCAACACTTAAGATAGACTTTGAGACGACTGTGACGACACTTGTGCGATAGTGCTCAAAACTTTGTGAATGAGTGCTACAGATGTTTACATAGTTAAAAAAAATCATGTACACAAAGATAGGCCATTTAAACCATCAAAACATGCTACTACACATTGTGTGATAGGCAATCATGTCGAAAGATGACATTTAACCCAACTTGCAAAAGGGAGCAAAATACTTCAAGAACACTCGTGAAATAATTTTCGGTGTTTGTGACAACAATGTACAAGACCAAGGAAGGCTCAGAAATTGGGTGTAAGCCAAAAGTTTGGAGGGTATTGTAGCAATTACCAAAATGTACTATGCATCTAAATCTCAGCAAGGAAATATCACATGCAACTTGTTACATTCAATGAACTCCAGTTGCAGTTGTCGATCCTACCTTCTTTTCCGTTGTCCTCCAATTCCTTGCTTGTTATTTGCTTTCTTCTCTCCAAGTCTAAGCAAATGCTAGGATGTTCCAAGAATGTTCTAAGTGTGCAAGAGTGTAAGAGTTGAGCTAAAAATATAAAAAATTGTGAATTGATCAAAATTTGTGAATTGTTTCTCTGATGCCTTTTTACCATTGATGTCTAGTCTCTTCCTTTCTTTTTTCCTTTTTCTTTCATTTTCCTTCATTTTCTCTCTAATTTCCCTTGCATGCATATTTGTGTCTCTTCATCTTCCTTTTCTCCTATTTTCTTTATTTCCTTAATTAAATGTCATTTATTTCCTATTTGCCTTTGCCAATGTCTTTTCCAATTTCCATAGCCAATAATAAAACACAGTTATGCCCACTATAATTTTTAGCCACCATTCAACTTAGAATAATTGTCCTATGACCTTGGTATTGTTTTATTTACATGAAAATCAACCAGGGGCTACTACACCATGCCATTAAAATATGCACCTTGGTCCCATATGGTCGTGCTCTATGACTGGGTCCCTGGGGGTTCTCGGTCATCAAAATTATGTCATCATGCCACATGGTATCCCATCAGGGGTGACACATGTCACCCATATTTGAGATTTTATCCTTTCGAAGTCACCAAATGCACATGCCATGTGGCAACCCCTTATGATGCCACGTCACCTTTGTTGATGTCATTAAATGACATGTCATGCCATGTTGTATAAGCAACCAAGTCGCTTCCTTTGTTATTCTGCCATGTGGTCAAGCAACCACATCATCACATTAGGCCAATCAACATGCACCAAGTGTCAATCTTCCATGTCATCTTATCGAGCCAATCAAAACACACTAAGTGTCAATCTACCATGTCATCATAGTGAGATAATCAAAACACGCGAAGTGCCAATATATCATGTCATCATATTGAGCCAATAAAAACATGCCAAGAGTTACGCTGAATGGGACCACCGTGGATGTTACACAACAAGGAATTTCATTCATCGGTTGTCATTCATGTATGTGGGCAAGTGTTAAATTCAGTCAATCTAGGAAAGATGCAAAACCTTTAGTCGTGTTAAACTTTGTGAAACTTTCCTTCATCTCCACCATAGATCCACCCAAGAGTTGTGCACTACTTGATGTATTAAGATTTAGGGGTTTCGCCCTATATTTTTGGACCCTCAGCAAACGTTGATTTTCAAATGGCCATAACTTCTCATTGAGGGGGATTTTTTCAAAGGGGTATATATTGTTGGAAAGGTCTCAATGAGGGATATGCAACCATGATATTTACAAGATCATTAGGACATCATAAATTTTTCAAAAACTCAATAGGATTAAAGCTTCCTTTGACTTCACTTAATGAGGGTATGCTCGATATCTAGTTATGACACTACTTCCTTTCACCAAGGAACAACACTACTACTATCTTAGACAATCCCTTTGACACCAATGATACTTGTCATCAATGACAACACTATGTGCAACATTTTTATCATTTATTTATCTAATACAAGCACAACCACATTAATAAAATGGTTGATATACGTTGATTGGCGTCATTTTCCAATCGGTGTCAATCGACATTTAAAAGGTGGAAAATGATGTCAATTGATGTATATCAAATACTTTATTGATGCTCTTATTCTAGTTGATGGTTGTTGTGAGTGGGGTGGATTAGTATACTATGGTTGACTATAGCTAACATTTGATAACTATTATTAAATATGGTAAATTAATGGTTGACAATGGTGGATGATGGTCAATCAGTGGTTGACTTTGGGTAACCATGGTAGTGCACATTACACTAAAGTTGTATATTATACATTATAGTTGACCATGATTGACCATTATTGACCATGTTTCATGTGAATGAATGTGATTTAACATGGTGCCACATGTTGAGTATGGATGAAATTGGTTGATGAAGTTTTGAGCATGGTTTCCCATTGTCAACTTAAGTGGGCATGTTGAGATTGGTTGACCAAGGTTGACCATAGTTTGACGAAAGTGAACATGGTTTAAAATGGATGATTATGCCTTATCATGGTTGACTCTAATTGACTTTGGAAGACTATGGTTGATCATGGGTGACTATGGTTGAGCATGGTTGACTATGGTTGATGATGATTGTCCATGGATGACTATGGTTGACAATGCCTGATAAAAGAGAACAAGGTTTCCAATCTTAGAGCGGGTTGGCAATATTTGACCATGCTTGACTATCATTAACATATGATTGACTAGAGGTAGAAATAGGTGAATAGGGTTGTTAGTATTTTCCTATAACTAAATTCATACCATGTAGAACATGATGTCCATATTAAACAAAAGTTTTATATGATATAGTTTTATTGACTATGATTTTCCACGGTAGAACATGTTGCCTATGGTTGAATATTGACCATGGTTCACTGTATTAAGCATGGTTGAAAATCACAGACCATGACTGGACATGGTTGACTATAGTTGTCCCTATTCAACATGGCTGACCATGATAGATTGTGGCTGGCCACCTTGAACATTTTGAACATGGTGATGATGGTTGGCTATTTTGATCAAGGTTGACATTAGTTGGCTATGGTTAAATATGGTCAAGATGTGGTTCAACATGGTTATGTTTGACAATAGTTAACAATTCTTGATGATTATTAACAATGTGGATCATGGTTTCCATTGGGTTGACCATGGTAATTTCTATGCACATTGTTTTAAAGTGGATAACATCGTGGCAATGAGGTTTTTCTTGTTGGTTTGTTTGTTATTCTTTTGTTTTCACATTTCGGTGTGATAATTGTTTGTCATTTTTTTGTTTAGTTTATGCCATTTCTTATTATTTTCGTGTATTTGTTATCATTTTCTGTTACACCCATTGCAACGAAAAAATGTGTTTTTCAAAATGTATCATCATATGCCATTCATTGTTATGTGAACTTGTTTATTTTCAAAACATGTTCATGTAATTTTATTTGCAAAACCACACTGTGATGTTATTTTTGTATGTGACATTATGATGGTGTTTTTGTTCATGAGAATGCAAATATTGTTTTTTTTGTTTGCCACAAGGTAATGTTGGTTTTTTTTTTTCTCATCGCATTGTCCCAACATTTTTTTTCATATCACTTTCACACCATTTTTTTCTACACAACCAGATTACGTTGTTAGTTTTGCGATGTCACCGTGTGACAAAGATTTATGTTAAGCGTAATGTGACAGGGATTTTTTCATGGCATGTTCATGCGATTTTATTTACACAAACTAGTTGTGTAATGTGACATTGTGATGATGTCTAATATTCATCAAATTGAAATGTCAATTCTTTTTGTTTGTGACAACTTTGACGTTGGTTTGTTTGTCACAATGTCACACTAGTTGTTTTCATCACATTGTCCAAACATTTATTTTCATAACAATTTCATACTGTTTTTTTTGCACCACCACATTTCGTTGTTAGTTTTGTAATGCGACCTTGGGACAAAGATTTTTGTTAAGCACAATGTGACACAATTTTTTTCATAACGTGTTCATTTCATTTTATTTGCACAACTTGATGCCAATGTTTTTTTCAGCATAATGTGGCATGGAATTTCTTTCATAACATTTTCATGTCACTTGATTTGCACAAGCACATTGTCATGTTAGTTTTGTAATGGACATTGTGATGATGATTTTTGTACATCAAAATGCAGTACCTATTTTTGTTGCTTGTTACAATGAGACATTGATTTTTTATAATCACATTGTCTCAACATTTGTTTTCATAATAGTTTCACATTCGTTTTTTCACGACCACATTCCAATGTTAGTTTTGCAATGTCACATAGCGGCAATGATTTTTTATCAGGACAATGCAACATGGATTTTTGGTTGCTCTCATCCATATGCAAATATTTGTTCACTATGTTGCAACAAATGAGTTATAACAAAAATATATATAAGGAATATGGTAGAAGATATTTAAAAAAAAAAAAGTGCAAAGAAACATGCATTCATGAATTACTCGAGTGAATTGTATTGATGCATAACAAGAAATTAATGAGTTATTTAGGAGTAAGAGTATATGTTCACATATAATAGTTTTTGTTGCTCTTACTAAGACATTGATTTATTTTCATTCAATTCGAAGAATGAACTATAGGAAAAGCGATATAAAAAAATGGTCCAAGATAAATAATAAATTGTGAAGAGACATGAGCTTATGAAGTGCTTGAGTGAACTATTATAAAACATTATCATTTATAAAGAAAATGATAATGGAAAAAAAAATGAATGAATTGAAATTAATATGACATTGTCATCAAATGGATGTTTTAAATTTTGAATTCATCACATGCAATATCTAAATGGGATAAGTGATAAACTAAAGAATTTTAATATAATAAATTCATAAGAAACATGCATTCAATAAGTGCACAAATGAAAAGTTAAATCAGTCATAAATTTAAGAGGAAATAAAATAGATGTTAATTATAAAAATATGTCACATTCTAAGATTCAAACCAAACATACGGTTCACATTAATGTTATGAAGCATTGTGACATTCCAAATATTAGAAAATGTCATGTTAAAGGTAGATACATAGATGCCTTGATTGTTTTCATATATACTGACACATTTCAAAAAAGTTAAGCGCTTCATTTTGAATTTAATATGATATTTGAAATTCATATGGAAAAAGTGACAAAAATATCTTATACGGTAAAGATAACATATCCTAATCTAAAATGAAACCAAATGTCATGTCCCTTCTCAAACACATTTGTAACAAGGTGATGCTACACAATTTTGCACGATTTTGGCTAAGGAAGAGAACCCATCATTTTTGACTTAGGGACTTAGGCGGCAATTTGACTTTATTTGGTTGCTAGTGGAATGTGGGGGCCACCCACACGGGAGTTTGAATTGGCCCATTCGAATAACTTGGAGGGAAAGTCGAATAGGTGGATCGAGGGGCCCACATATCTCCCTATGGAGGCCCAAGGAGTTATAAGGAGGGAGCAACTCTCATTTTGGATTCATTCATACATCTTGCAAACAAAATCTCTTGATTGTTCACTCTGTCGTTTAGTTGAGTCAACAAGTTGTTTAGCCACGAATCTCTCAAGCGAGAGATTCAACCTCTACTTCGGGGGACCATCTGTACCCGCCTTAGAGAGGCAGTTCTACAAGGATTTCAGGAGTTCTAGGGCAGTGACATAGCACCACCAACCAACGAAGAGCAAGGAGTGCGTATTTATGGGCAACCAGGAAACACGCAGAGGGAGATTGAGGCAAGCAAAGATCTAATTGCTTGTCTGGGAGTTGGGGTGCTGAGGTAGCAACATTAGACCATCATTCTTACTAGGGTTTACATCCAGCTGAGCCAACATTCCAGCAATTCGAACTACTAGGCTAGGGGACAGCATAGAGGCCACACAACAGATTTTCATGGTACTTGGGAGCAGCTGAGTTGGACCAAGAGATCATTCGGGGAGTCAGGGATTGGATAACATAGGTGAACTTAGCATTGTGGAGAACTTTTTAGGTGGATTTACAGGCAGTTTATAGCAAGTCGAAATTGGCAGTTAGAGCTGAGGTGAGGCTCCAAGGGCGTCGAAAATCACAAGTCTAAACAAGCCAAAATCCTTTTGTAGCAAACAATGTAGAATTACTTGGGATTGAATAGTGCCTTTGGGGGTTGATTTTGGGAAGTCCAAATTGGGCCAAACTATTTCTGGGTTTTGTTCAGCTTTGGCCAAGGCATCTAGGATTAAAATCATATAAATTTCTAGGCAATTTCAGTGCACCTTCCAACCATTTGAACTTCAGTAGAGCAACAATTTATGGGCAGGGCAATGCAAATTGGTGCAGCAGCTCGGCAGCCTTAAGCTCAGCCATTTTCCTACTTGGGTTTGGTCCTACTTGTCCTTTTAGAAAAGCCCAGGTGCACCATTCCATCATCTATTGTATTTGACTTGCATAAATATAATAAAATGACTTAGAAGTTCTCCATTTGCAGCTTTTATATGGGTGTTTGCTTAATATTTCATTTTTGTAATTTGTTGCATGTATTATTTGCTTGTTATCACTTACATTCATATTAAGGAACATTACAGTGGTATCACATCATCATCCTGACCCAACTGTGGGAAATTAGCCAGAAGATGATGGAAGCTTTGGGTATGAGTGCAGAGTGATGGGTGAAACTGGAGACAAACCCATGGCTCAAGGGAAATCTAGTATGCAAAAATTGTGGGGTAGAATTCATTGGGACGATGAGAGGTTGGCCCAGTTGAGGAGGGTGGCAGACCAAACCCATCCTCACCTTTACAACAAAGAAGTTAGAGGTGAGAAGGTCATGGGGGTGCAACCATCTACATCGTGTGGGGAAAGTCGACCAGATTAGGGCACCAAATCTCCTGAAAAGGAGCAGACAGGACAAAGACGGTTAGAGGGTGAGACCAAGGGGGCTTTTGCTGGTGAAGACCTGGCTTTAGATATCATGAGCCTGAGGAGGAGGTTGAGCATGATGCTGAGATCCCACAGGATGGTGAGGAGAACATCGATATACTTGGTGTGGCACAGGAGTCACCTTTAGTAGAGACCTCTTTGATAGCCCCAGTTGACACCCAGGTGGAGAGGATAGAGCATACTCGCAGAGAGCCATTTGTTGAGGGGGTTCCATCCTTGGACAAGATGCCAATAGTTGATGAGGTATATAGAGCCATGACCGAGTTTACAGGTGATAGATGCCCACGACAGTTCCATCAGTTTTAAGCCAACCTTCTAGCATTAAAAAGGAAGCCTGCGTTAGTGCGAGAGGAAATTCTACAGCAGAACGAGGAGCTAGAGGGCATGAGAGTGGTTTGTACCGAGTCCACAACCATATTGACTCACGTTGGGGAGTAGTTGGATTGCCCACTAATGCAGCTAGAGTGCACATTGGAGCGTGAGAACAAACCTCTTCGGGCATACATAACAGGGCTGACAACACTGTTAGGTTACCTTGGCTAATTGGACATAGGGAGACAGAGCTAACTAGTCAAATTGTGTGTATTGACTAGGATAGCGAGATGAGACGACCTGAGTTGTACAAGGTGCAACACCCTCATGTTGGGGTTGCTCTATGTGTAGGAGTTTGTGCATTTTATCCCTCTCTTGGGGTTGGGTGGCAAGAGATTCTGAGTTGGTACCTTGTGGAGTGGACTATGGAGATGGTAGTGGACCCCAGTGGAGCTCAGCAGGAGTTTCTAGACAGTGGGGATGCTGGAAGCCCAGACTGACATTGGGATCCAGGAGGGACCACCTATCATTTCCCATGTATGTTGGTTGAATACAACTAGGATGGTGTAGTTAACCTAGTAGTTGAGCATGCACATTTCCTAGAGGAGTCTCGGTTAGCACCAGTGGTCGATCAGTTTATCGACAAACTCTTTTGGTTTTCTTGGTATGGAATTTGTACACGGGATCACTGGGTGATCAACATACTCTAGCAGGAATTTGTCAGAGGAGGTGGCATTGGCAGGCCACCAGACGATCCCTTGCATGCAGTTGGGGGCTCTTCACTTTTGTGTGGGGCACAGAGGATGCAGAGGAGCGGAACAGTGGTGGCATCACTACTGACACATAGGGAGAGTCACTTCTTGGATCCCTTAAGGGGGATTTGGAGGGAAGATCCATTCATCAGTGGGGATAATGATGCGATGGTGGAGGTGATGATACTGATCAGGTGTGGCTTCACATGTAGAGGCATAGATCTAGGCCATCATATCTAGGGATGTGTGGGAGCATCTGGCATTGAGCAATGGTCTATAGGTGGGCATGGAGATGCATGGTGGTGTGTTGTAGTGTGTTGGACTGCGTTGCGGAATGGGAGTGCCTCACATCGTAGTGAGTACATGTAGGGAGTGAAAGGTGTAGTTACATAAATAGGAAGGAGGACGATATAGGATGGTGTAGCTGCAACCAAGGGTATCCAACAATGTACAGGGGTAGGCCATGATGTACAATGGCATGTCCAAGAGTACTGGGATGATCGGTGGTATGCAAAGGCGTATGGTTCTGCACAACGAGGTCTTCAAGTGTTGCCTCTAGGGACACCCATGGATGGAGATACCAGGCACACCTTTGGGTAGAGCTCACCTAGGATCAATGGGGACAAAAATGAGCGATACTTGATGGTATTCGTGGGGACCCACACTCTTGACTGTTGTCTACATCACTTACAGGAATGGGTGATCTGGTTGTTGTTGTTTGACACTCTCGGCATGAGTAGGAGGGGACGAGGAGCTCACCCAAGATATTTGGATGATACTTGGTGCGATAGAGAGGAGACTTCTCAGCAGGGGCATCGAGTCGATGTATAAGTTGACAACCATAGGTCGAGGGATGAGGTGATCACTGACAGGGATGGAATATCATTCATCATTGATCCTATGCCTGGGGAGCTGGTCATAGGAGAGACATGTTTCACTCTTTCCACAAGGCATGTCTGGACCATGCATGAGTAGAGGATACTGTGTACGATTGAGATAGTTGTCCAGTATGTATCCGGGTTCCCGACATTATAACAACACATTCTCCAGGGGGCCGGTAGCCAAACTAGTGGAGATGGTTGGTAGGAGCAGGATGGATCCGCATACACTGAGTTGATTGCACATATCAGATACCCATCTATTGGTTGCATTCAGGGGGTAGCTATTTGGCACACATGGTTTCCATTAGTCATCAGTACTACACAGTGGCAGGCACTAGACAGTTTAGCATGCCTCAGAATAGTTCATGATTTATGTAGCCTATATATGGGTGGAACGCACGGACTAGAGATGAGGGCCAAAGGGATTCCATCGGTTGTCAAGGTTATGCCGCAGTCGGTCTGCCTATGGGATGTAGGGATTCAGTAGATCAATAGATCACTCGTGATGAGCGAAGTCGTGGCAGAGAGTGATATAGTTTGCTCTTGGGATGACACATGGGGGTTCACAAATGGTTTCATCATATGGGGAGGTAGACATTCTCTATTGTTGCACAGGTTTAGAGTTAGATTTGGATGGGTAGGCCTTAGTGCCATGGAGATTCCTAGGCATGATGTGTCTCGCCTCTTTCAGTATTCCACCATCGAGTTCCAGGAGAGGAGGATACTGACTACGCACAATGGGGAGTATGACATAGTTAGAGTAGCACAACGTCAACATGGTGGCACCACTCTAGGACTAGCAGGGAACTCGGGCATCACATCTCTTCACAACTTAATAACCTTTAGGGATGCACCAACTACTACAGGGGGAGATCATACAAATCTTCCATTGGGCTTTAGCGATCCACTGATGGAGTAGGGAACTTCTGGTACTTTCACTGGGCAGGATAGTGAGTGGAGCGAGGGGAGCTTAATGTTGGACAGGATTTCCTGGGATCTTGGTATTGAAGGATTCTTCCATATTAGGATAGTGCAGAGGTCAAGCATGATCCAGTGGCACATCTAAGACCCTGCCACATTTTGCAGTGACAGTGGGGAGAAACGGTTAGAGAGGTTACTTGCTTAGGCATTGCTCAAGGACAAGTGACTTTTTTTTGGTGCATTGGAGGAGCTTGTCGGATGAGGGTGCCTCTTGGGAGGGTGAACACATTTTGGATCACCCAACTTTGAGGTTGCTTGAGGGCAACAAAAATTTTGGAGGGGAGTACTGTCATGTCCCTTCCCAAACACAATTGTAACAGGGTGCTACTACACCATTTTCACGATTTTGGCTAAGGAAGAGAACCCATCATTTTTGACTTAGGGACTTTGGAGGAAATTCGACTTTATTTGGTTGCTAGTGGAAGGTGGGGGCCACCCACATGGGAGTTTGAATTGGCCCATATGAATTACTTGGAGAGAAATTCGAATAGGTGGATGGAGGGGCCCACATGAGGCTAGGGAGGCCCAAGGAGTTATAAGGAGGGAGCAACTCTCATTTTTGATTCATTCATACATCTTTCAAACAAAATCACTTGACTGTTCACTCTGCTATTTAGCTGAGTCAAGCGACTATTTAACAAAGAATCTCTCAAGCGGGAGATTCAAATTCTACTTCAAGGGACCATCTGTTCCCGCCCAAGAGAGGCAGTTCTACAAGGATTTCAGCAGCTCCAGGGCAGTGACATAGCACCACAAACCAGCGCAGAGCAAGGAGTGCATATTTCTGGGCAATCAGGAAACACGCATAGGGAGATTGAGGCAAGCAGAGATCAGATTGCTTGTTCAAGAGTTGGGGAGCTCAGTTAGCAACATTAGGCCAATGTTCTTGTTCGGTTTTACAGCCAGCTAAGCCAACATTCCAACAAATAAAATTATTGGGCTGGGGACAGCACAAAGGCCACACAACAGATTTCCGTGGTACTTGGGAGCAGCTGAGTTGGACCAAGAGATCATCCAGGGAGCCAGGTATTGGATAGCACGAGTGAACTTAGCATTGTGGAGAATTTTTTAGGTGGATTTACAAGCAGTTTCTAGCAAGTCGAAATTGGCAGCTAGAGCTGAGGTGAGGCTCCAAGGGGATAGCAAATCAGAAGTCTAAACCAGCCAAAATCCTTTCTGGTTTTTTTTGGGTTTTTGACAAGGACCCAAATATAAAGTTTCATCATTTTTTGAGCACCAGAGGTGGGGTTTTAAGTCGTATCTTTGCAGTAGACAATGTAGAATTGATGGGGATTGAATAGTGCCTTTGGGGGTCGATTTTGGGAAGTCCAAATCGGGCCAAACCATTTCTGGGTTTTTGTGGGTTTTGTCCAAGGAGTCCGGGGTTAAATGCATATAAATTTTTGGGTAGTTTCAGTGCACCTTATAGCCATTCAAACTTCAGTAGAGCAACAGTTTATAGGCAACGTAGTGCAAATTGGTGCAGCAGCTAGGCAGCGTTCAGCTCAACCATTTTCCTACTTGGGTTTGGTATTGCTTGTCCTTTTAGACAATCCCAAGTGCACCATTCCATCATATATTGTATTTGACTTGTAGAAATATAATAAAATGGCTCAGAAGTTCTCCATTTGCAGCTTTTATATGGGTGTTTGTTGAATGTTTTGTTTTTGTAATTTGTTGCATGTATTATTTCCATGTTATCAATTATATTCCTTTTAAGGATCATTAGACCAAACTAGTGACAAATAAAACATCAATTAACATTAATTGTTATTGTATGATTGTGTTGCCAATGAACCAACTTTTTCGTAAGTTGCCTTCCAACATCCCTTTCAGAAATATGATGTAACTACCCCATAATTCTCTTCATATTAGATCAAATTTAAAGTGTTCCATAAAAAAATAGCATGGACACCCACTTCTAGTAGTGACCATCTTTTGAATGTGTGCAAGATACTCTTCTTGCATGGTGATATCATGCAAAAAAAAGAACTTTGAAGAATCTGTAATGTTTATAACTGCAAGGATGAAATAAGAACATTAATAAATAATTAGATCAATTAAGTAGGAGAAAAAATTATAAACAATAAGAAAACAAAACATCACATAAATTGTGAATACAAAGAGAGATGAAAATTGAATAAATAATGATGTTGTAGATCATCCTTGCAAATAATTCACAAAGAAATAGAAAATGTAAAATCACTCTCTAATTGAGGAAAGGCATATGTAACATATGCACTATTTTTCATCTTAGTAAAACAAACAAAAGAGAAGAGTGGTGAAATGCATAAACCGTCCATGGATTTTTCTCTTGATATAGTGTTAAAATCCAAACAATATCTTTCTCTATTGCTAATATCAATAGTATATCATTCTAAAGTCAAACTTCCTGATTTGTGTATAGTAAGGGCTCGTGCCATCTTCAAAGTTATTTATTTACAATTTCCTCTAATAACTGTTGTTGTGGGTACAATGTTTGGAGAAGTTTTATCAAATGGAACACCTATTTATTTATCCAAAAGAATTGTAGTGAGCAATGGAATTTGAGGGACCTTGAGCTAGTCACATAAAAGATATCTTGAGTATATCCAAGTGCTACATTAACTAAGCCAACTTCCACTCACAAGTTACATGTCAATAGACACACTATCCATGCCATTACAACACTTCATGTTCTAATTAGTGATCATCATTGCTAACTATTTTTGTTCTTCTAGTATGCTATGCAATTGGAGAATTCAATGATTTTAGCATCTAGTTGTTATGAAAAATGACCAAATTATTTGTTGAAAATAATTGAATTGTTTTTTTTCCCAAAAGAAAAATCATAATTTCCATTAATAAGAAAATGAAAATTGCATGTAGTAGATGCTTTCAAGCATAGCCTGAAAATATTACGATGATGTTGTTATGCCTCCTAGATAGTAAAACCATCTATCTAAATATAAAATTGTCCACATAACAAATTCATCATTGATATCTATACCTAAGTTATTGTTTATACATTTGTATCAAAACTAGATAAAATATACATGACATCCAACAAAACATAAATAGGTGGCATGGATAGTATCTCAGGTAGTTGCAAACTATCATTAAAAAAAAAAAAAAATGTCTCAAAACTTTTCTATATCCCATCGTCCTGTTTGTATGCCTAAATCTGAAACTGCACGGTGATAGTATTGGTAGTAATTCTTCCCATTGTACTCGTGTATCATCCATGTGCCCAGAGCCTATTGCTCACCTTCTTTGGATAGCTGATCAGAAATGGTATTTCTTTCCCTATAAATATGTGAACATTAAATGTCATCAAAATGTGCTTTTATCATGAAGGTGTCTTCCAAGAGATTTATGAAAGTGTGTGTGTTTGTGTGATATTGCACTATTTGATTGAACCAGTCAATGACAATTTTGGAGTCACTGAATACCTAAATTTGTCCACGCCACTTTTTTAGTGCGAATAATACAAGTAGCTTTAAGCTGAAAAGTTCAACAAATTTATTTGTACATGGCCCAAAGTCGAAGCTCATTTTGAAGAAATGATTATCATTTAGGAATAGGATAGCTACCCCTATACCACTATTCTCATTTGTAGATCCATTGAAGCAAGCCCAAGATTTTGAGGAGTCATTCACTTCAGTTGTGATCATGCGATTTGTTCTCATGGATGGTTCTTCTGGAATGAGATCATATATGACTAGGCAAGGTCCAAGATTTTCAGGGTTAAACAATTTATCTTTAAATATCTTCTTATTTATTCCTATCCAGATATCCCAACAAATTAGACTCGGAAGGTTCCATAGCTTTTGAGATTTGGGCTCCTGAAACAATTCCTGTCATGCTTTATTTACCGATCCTCCTCTCCATCTGTACCAGATACCTAAATATTGATATGCTAGATCCATATCCTATTTGTTGACGGGCATGTTATGAAAAGATGATCTACTATCTCTTCTACATGTTGACATAATGAACAGCATGATGGTCCCTAAAAATCTCTTTTCTTTAAGTTATCATTAGTAGGAATTTTATTTGTTAGGATACACCATAATAATAATGCAGCTTTTGGAGGAATTTTTAGCTTCCAAATATTATTCCACCACTCGTGTGTTTCTTCAAATTTTATATAATCGTATGCAATGAGATATCCTTCTTTGGGATTGTATATACCCCTTTTCGAGTGGGTCCATACCAGTTCATTATCCCTGTCAGTGATCCTAACATGAGATCTAGATAACGCATTTGTAAACTCCTGCCAAGCTTGATGCCATTGTTCAAGAGTATTTAGTCTTTGCGCAATCATCCATCCCTGTCCCCATATGCATGTGGCATCTGGGTTTGATATTTGATTGATGGTTTTCATCCCCTAGCCATTTAGAAACTTATGAGATCAAGAGGGAGAGTGTACCTATTTCCACTTCCAAACCAAGGATCAAAGCCTATCGGGGCATGTTCCCCCGATTCAATTCTCCATGCCAACCTTGATTCAATTATGTTAAATGATGTCAAGACAATTTTCCATATAGTTGATACATTTGTTTTGTATTTGTTTTGGAGGTGAACCCAATCAATAATAGATAGAGGATAAATGTACTTTCTCATGATGACTTTCATCCAAAGATTGTTTGGCGTCATCAACCTCTAGCCGACCTTTGCAGCCAAAGCCCTTGAGAAAGTGAATAATTCCTTGATGCCCCATCCTCCCCATTTTTTTGGTAGTGCAATGAGTTCCCATTTGATCCATTCGAATACCCTACCTTCTTTTTCACCATGACATAGGTATTCACAACATTTCTTTTGAATTATGTGTAAAATTCCTTTTGCGATCCAAGATAGAGCCATCCAAAAGACACGAATTGCTTCTAGTACAAATTTTATAAAAACCAATCTTCTTGCCCGAGATAGCCATCTATGGCACCATAAGTTGAGTCTTTTCTTTTATATTTGCAATCATCCACATCTAGTTAGTATTCCTGTAATAATTTGGTTTAAGCCTGAATCCCAAGTATTTTATGCCCTCTTCCAAATCAGTGAAATGAAAGGGAAATATCTCCTTGGTGTATGGTTATTTCATCTATATAACATGAAAAAGTTGTAAGAGTTGATTTATGTGGGTTTATTTCCATGCCCGTTGCCTTCCTAAATAGACTGATAATTTGATGCAGGGTTGCAGAATCACTCATGGATCTGTCAAGAATTACCAAGACATCATCTACAAATAGTACATGCGATCATGATATATTCCTAATGATTTTCATGCCTTTGAAGAGCCCTCTTGATTTTACATCCATTATAATTCTATTTAAACCCTCCATAACAAGTAAAAACAGTAATGGGGAAAGGGGACATCCCTGTCTTAAGCATCTTTCCCTGTGAAAAAATTAGTTGTTGATCCATTTATTAACACTGCAAAGGAAGCTAAAGTGATACAACACATAACCCAATTTATAAAATTTATATGAAATCCCAAGTGAGTGTGTAACATCCTAATATAAAGCCAACTAGATTTATCATATGCTTTTGTCAAATCAATCTTAAGAATCATACGCTTCAATTTCCTTGTCTTTAAGCTATACGTCACTTCATGTGCAACTCTTATGGCTTCATGAATCTGACGATCATCCAAAAAAGCAAATTGTTCTTTTGATATATGTTTGGACAGAATCGACTTCAACCTATTTATGATAATTTTTGCAATGATCTTATAAATTTAATTTCATAAAGATATAGGTTGATAATAGTCATAGGATTGGGGCTTATTTACTTGCGGGATAAGTAATTGAATTGAATTAAATTGAATTGCCAAACAAAATATTATTTTCCATGGGAGGCAGGTTTATGTCAACACATACATGAACAATCCCAATTAGGAAGAAATGGTTTTGGATTTCTCATGTTAGATAAAAGATTACAAAACGAGGATTGTTTCATACCATTTCCTTGCACGAAAAAACATTCTATCCAAAGTGACAACAATGTTGAAATTTTCCACAAGAATTTCCTTGTTTTACATGCATAGAAAGGTTTATCTTTACCAAGAGTTAATTGACCAAGGTCGCCCACAAGAATGATGGATTTACCACCAAAGGAGTAGATTTGTTATCTAGGAATGTTTCTCATAAATGAGAATCTATCTATATGACTAACCTTGTACTTATAATGCTCATTTCATCAATAAGGATATATCAAATATACCTCATCTCTTTTGGAAATATTGCTAGAGCTTGGCCATTAAGTGGTTAGATATATTTAATAGGAAGCTTTGGAGTAGAGTGTATTGCATTTGCATGTATAAAAGAGCAACAATGCCAATTGGAGCGAGCAATAGCAATGGATTGTTATCATTAGTTGTTAGAGTAGAGAAAGCAAAAAAAAAAGAATAATAAGAAAGCACTTGTCAATGTTTTTTTTTTCTCTGTAAAACTAGCTACTATATTATGTACAATGAGAAATTTACATCCAGGATGGCATTGTGCCCAAGGCCAGTAGTGGCGCTGTGGGCTTGGTTTTCACAAAACATAACATGCCCTCGCAGGGGCCTTACTGCTAAACTGAGACACTCAAAATGAGCCATTGAGATACCGACAAAACCTCGACTGTTCTGAAATTGCCCACGCAGGGGCGCAATGGCTGCCTTGAACCGCCCATGCAAGGGCACCCTGTCTGACTGTGATCGCCCACGCAGGGGCGTGAAAGCCGTCTAGAAGTGCCCACGCAGGGGCGTGAAAGCCGTCTAGAAGTGCCCACGCAGGGGCATAATAACAAAACATGAGCATCCCCTTCTGGGGCTTCAGACAAAAACATAGCCATAGACAAAACATCACCTTAGACATAATCAGAACCAGAGAGAACCAGTACAAAACCTGAACAACGTTGGGCAAGGAAGGGGTGATCCAGCTGAGGGCTATTCGGGGGGCTTTTCCTCAACCACTTCGCACCAGCCATACTTCTCCCGCAGAGCGTCCCAGTCCTCCTCCGCTTCTTCCTTGGAGGTCGTAGATTCCTGAGCATGAGGGATTTTGGGGGCTTGCCCAGGTGCCCCCGCTGGTGTTTGTTCTTCCGTTCCCTGGCCTCCCACTGGGGTATTCTCCATGCTGCTCGCGCCTCCTTCTTCGACCTGAGATTCTTCGAGGAAAAGGATTGAAACGTGGGCATTGATGCGGGGCCTGTCCCCCGTGCTGCTAAATGAGAAGATGGCAGACCCGAATGCGGGTGCAGGGGCTGGCTCAGCCTCAGAGTCGCTCGAGTCCAGGAACTGGTTGACCTGAAGGGGGGTGGCCTGAATTCCTTTGTGGCAGTGGCAGTGACAGCATTGAACCCGTGTTCGTGAAGCTGGAGGACGAGCTGGCCTTCCACGAGCTAGACCTCTTCGGCGAAACATGGCTGCAGGGGCATATATGATTGCAGGTACAGAGATGGCTCTACGCCCCACTGTCTAGAGCCCCTTTCATGCAGTGCCCACACAGCAATTTGAGATAATCCCGTAAATGTCTCCCACCGAACTAGAAACCAGGGCGAGGATGCTGCATACAAACGCCTGTGCTTCATGTCTTTGCCGCTCTCCTTTAATATCCACCCAGATCGTCTCAGCTGCGAGTTGCGTACGCTCCATTGTGACAGAACCTGCATTGAATGCCTGCCGCCCTCCCTGTGAAGACATTCCTTGGTGGCGAGGAGTGAATTTAATACAGAGTTTGGACACGGGGTGGCAAATGGCTTCCATGTGGCCCCTCACTGACATTTGTCCCTTCACCCGCATCCGGGGAAGGACTTGTCAATGTTAGATGTTCCTTGAAGAATCATTTTGAGAGATCCTAAATTTCATATTCAACAAAGTTGCGTAAAATGATGTCAAAAGTAGGTTATTATTTCTCCGACAACGAAGATGGTGACATAAATGTATTCTCAATTGAGTTGTAAAAAAAAACTCGATAGATTGGACATTTTTTATAAAATGAATTGCTTCTACAACATCATCTGAGAAATATTGAGATTATTTGGATGAATTATTCAGAATAGAAGCTGCCACTCTTGAAAATATTCTTCAACATTGGCTTGTTGTATGAGGTAGTCAACATCTTCTTTAGGGGTTTCTTATGACAAAGGGGCTCAATCGACATGCCATGGATGATATCTTAAATTCTTCCAAATCTCAAAACTATTTTATTTGAAACATTTATATCTAAAGGAATGTTACAAAATGTTTTTTTACAAAAACAAATCAATCCAACAAAATGTCTTTGTTGAAAAAATGTAGCAAGAAATGCTCAATTTTACTTTAGCCATAGTCAAATTGAGTAAATCGAATTTCCACATTAGCAGGACAACTTGGAGGCAGTTAACTTGTGTGACATGGCTCTTGTCAGTCAGTTAGCTCAGTAAATTCAAGTTAGGGGGCTTGGAGTTCAAATATGCATGTGTGATTGCTAAATTTTAGTGATCCAGTTCAGTTGTTTTCAGTTGTATTCAATTAACAAACCTCTAATTATTGATAGAGTTAGTTGAAGGTCAATGATTTAGTGGAACAATAGTATAACTCATATATCTATTAGTTAACTGATCAATCAGCCCAAAATAGCCAGTGCATGCAAGGAATTTGAATTCCTTGGTTGAAGTGGAGATGACAAGGCAATGTAACATCAGTTGTAAACTAGTTTTGAGTGTACATGTAATGCATGCAATCAATGATCAATCCTTGGGAATTGAAAAATCCATTTGGAGGAAATTCCTATCTTTTGGGGGGGAATTTCCTCAGGAATTGTGCAAGGAAATAGGAAGTGTGGTGGGAAAATAATTGGCAAAATGTTGGCCAGAGTTTTCTATTGAGAAAAGAGAACAATTATTCTTTTATAGGTTTACCTCAAAGTTGGAGCTAGAAATTGTAATAGTGTCTCTATTCTTGTGATTAATGCAAAAAGACCTGAGTTTTTCCCAGTTGGGTTCCCCTTGAAATCACTATTTATTTATGATTTTGCTTATTGCATGTCTATGCATGTTTTTCTAAATATTGATTTATATTCCGCAGATCAGTAGAGTAGAATTGTGTCTCATGTTGTCATGTTGAAATCTTGAGAAAATGCAATTTATATCAAACTTTATACATGGTATCAGAGCCCTGAAATCACATTAGAACCAGTATTTCGAACTTGTCTCTCAGGAATTTCGATGGTAACTTCAGTGTAGCAGTGTTTCTTCAGGACCTAGAGAATCTTTCAATGGTCTAAGATTCGAGTATGCCCTAGAGGGTAGCTCAAATTTCATAGCCTAGAAGGGTCAAATGGAAGTAGTGATTGACGAAAATGGTGTGTTAGAATATGTGAAAATTAATATTGTAAAACCTCCACAGTTAGATGCACAACAGTTAACCCATTGGAAAAAGGATGTTGCAAAGGCGAGAAGAATTATTCTGGAAGGTGTGAGGAACCATGTGGTCTCAAATTTCCATGGAAAATAGACACCATTTTCTATGTGGAAGACACTGACTGAGCTATTCGAAAATAGAAATAACCATAGAAAATTGGCCCTGAAAGACAAACTTCGAAACATCAGGATGCAGAAAAATGACACTATTCCGCAGTATCTTTCCAGGGTTACACAAGTTTGATGAGCTTGGACAGTTCAGGGTGAATGTAGAAGAAGATCACCTGGTAAGCCTCACTCTTCTAAGCCTTCCAAAATCCTAGGACAACTATCAAGACTCTGTGAATGGAAGGGAAAAATTATTGAATTGGGAAAGGTTGTGGTTTGATTTGGTTCAAGAAGAGTTCAAGAGAAATAATAGAGATGGAACATCATCCAAAGCTGAGGTTGAAGAGAATTTTGCATTGGTTAGAAAAGGGAAGAAGGGAAAAGGAAAGAATACCTAGAGAAAACTTGAATCTAGCCAAAATAATGGCAAGAAGAAAGACTTGAGCAAGATAAAATGCTTACACTGCCATGAATACGAGCAAAATAATGGCAAGAAGAAAGACTTGAGCAAGATAAAATGCTTTCACTGCCATGAATACGGGCACTCTGCAATAAAATTTACGCACAATAAATTTAACAAGAAGCCTTCAAGAGGAGCAGTGGGTGAAGCACTGGATTCACAATTCGAATTAGACTTCACCCTAATAGCATGTAGGGCCAACACTGTTATGGGGAGTGTGTGGTGCCTTGATTTTGGTGCCTCGTTCCATATGACTGGGTGCAAGGATTTTTTCAGAAGCTTGGAGGAGAAGGATCTCTAGATGCATGTATAATTGGCGATGATGGGAGGTACAGTGCTATAGGAATTGGCATTGTCACCTTTGAGAGATAGAAATCTTCCCCTCTTCACCTCAAAGATGTTATGTTTGTACTGAAGCTAAAGAAGAACCTAATCTCTGTAGCAGTTTTGGAGGATCGTGGTTATGATGTTATTTTCAATAAATGGAAAGCCTTTATGAGACACATATCTACCGGGTAAGTGAAGTAGATGGGAGTTTAGGACAAAAACCTATACAAACTTGAGGTAGGAGATTGTGTTACAATAACCAACAAGGGCAAAAAAGTGTAGAGTCAAGATGTTAGAGAACTCTGACACAGGAAATTGGGTCATCTTGATCCAGGTGGATGTTGGTGGCCACCCACCTATTCCACTTGGCTCCCACCATCATCTCTTTCAGTTTTTCAGTTTCCTTGATTGTATCACATTTTATTATTTTTGGCAGTTTTTCGGCCCTGAACTTCCGAAGTCATTTTCAGGCCCTAAATGATGTTGTTTTGGGAAAATTGGGGCCAACATGGGTGTTAAATAAATATTGGCCACTTGAAAGTTGTATTCCTTGGATAGATATTTCTAATGAGGTATTGTGCGCGTCAAACAAAGATCGTATGCCAAAGTTACGAACCTAGGAAGTTGATGTACCAATTTACCCATACGAGGCTTATAGTTTTTCCACTTCATCTCCTAGGATTAGGTTTTTGGATATTTAGGGTTTTCTGTTGTTTCTCAATAATAAATAGGCCTTCAAGCCTCATTGTAACATAGTTTAAAGGCATGTAGCCGCCACATCTCTTCTCAGAGATATGCTACTATCGTTGAAGCTAGTCTTATTTCCATTGTGTTTGTAAGCATATTTTAGTTTTTGGTATTAATGAAATTAAGTGTTATTTATGTTGCATCCCTGTATTTATGGTTATATCTGTAATTTTTTGTGTTCCTGTTTAATTTCGGATCACATCTAGACCATGGTGGCTTAAACAGCATGCAACAAATTACCATCGATCTCCCTAAAGGCTCCCTTGGCCGACAGGATGTCTACAAGGGATGCACATTCGAAAAATATGACAAATCCACTTCCAATGGTTGAGATAGCAGAGTAGATGCAACCTTGGAGCGAGTCCACTATGATGTTTGTTGATGCAAGTGCATTAGGCTGAGCATATAAAATGATAAGTTATTAAAGTCAGACCAAGAGCCTAACAATGTGATGGATTGATCACATGTCAAGGCTAGAAAATTTTAAAGTTTATTTTTGAAAAAGTTTTTGATATTCAATTAAGATTAGTTAGGAATATCTAGTTAAAATAAATGATTTTATAGTTAGTAGGCAATTAGGGCTAAGGGAAATTGGTTCACATCCCCGAACTCATTTCTTGGACAATGGATTTTTAGTTTTGAAGGAGAGAGGAGGAACATTTTTGGGAGCTGGAAATTTTGGTGTGAGATTGAAGTTAATTGAACAACATTTCTTAGACCAGTGGTTTTTTGAATCAGTAAATCGAATATGTAAGTGTGTGTGAGACAATTATTTGCATGTGTGTTTGTGAGGCTTATGAACCATAGTATTAATATCTGGAGATTGAAATAGATTTGGTCTTTAAATTGTTGTGTTGAATGAGGAATTCTTGCACTGTATTTTATCTGTTATTTACATTTAAATGAGAACCTGGAGAATCATATTTCAGTTAATATTCTAATCCAATGCTTTTTCATCCATTATTGTGTATTAGAAAGAGTCATTTTACATTCTAGATTCGAGAATACAGAGCACTCTGTATCAAGCAAACAAAAGAAAGAAAATTCGTAAAGGAAAACTGTCACCAATTTTGCAAGTCAATTTATGATCAAAGGAAGACGAATTTTGAAATTCTGGCATCTGGGTTTTGTGCAGAGTAGGGTCTATTTGATAACATAAGAGTTATTTTCCAAAAATATCCTTATTGTGGGAGTTACGAAGGGATATTTAAACTGTGTTTTTACATACTGTGTGGCTAAAAACAAAAAAATAAAACAAAAAACAAAAAAAATGTTGTTCCTCCTGTGACAGCACTGTAGTTTGTTGTGAGAGTCTGTAACAACACTATAGTCTATTGAGAGAGCCTATAACAACACTGTAGTTTGCTGTGAGATTCTGTAACAACACTGTAGTTTGTTGTGAGAGTCTGTAACAACACTGTAGTTTGCTGAGAGATCCTGTAACAACACTGTAATTTGTTGTGAGAGTCTGTAACAACACTATAGTTTGCTCAGAGAGCCTGTAACAACACTGTAGTTTGTTGTGAGAGCAAAGATTTATTGTTCATCCTATAACAACACTATGGTTTGTTGAGATAGCAACCATCAATTTGTGGTATTAGAGCCTCAACGTTGTTGGTATCTACAGTATAGAGAGATGAATAGGCGTGTAGGTAGGGCACGAGGTCGAGGAGGCAGACCAGCGAGAAATGTATTTCTCCGAGAAGAGATAAGGAGATTTCAAATTCGAATAGAATCCATGGAAGTAGGGAGACAACTGGATCTAGAAGGTGGAGATGTTAGTGAGGCCAAAGAGGAATTTGAAGAAGAAGGAGAAACACCTGTTGAAGAAGCTATTGATATTAAGTCGTTGAGAGCAGTATTAGGCTCAAGTTAAAGGCCAAAGCCTGAAATCTCTATTTATGATGGCAGTTTGAAATATGAGAATCTACTAGATTGGATCAGTGAGATGGAAAAGTATTTTGAGTACGAGGAAATTGATGAGGATAAGAGAGTTTAGTTGTTGTGACAAGGTTGAAAGGTCATGGTGCACTATGGTGAGACAATGTACAGGCTGAAAGAAGGAAGAAGGACAAACCATTGATCAAGAGTTGAGATAGAATGGTGGAAAAGATGAAGAGTAAGTTCCTGCCAAAGGATTACCATCTAACTCTTTACAAACAGATGCAAAATCTTAAACAAAAGATAATGACAGTGAGAGAATACATCAAAAATTTTTACAAGGTGAATTTGAGAGCAGGCTATGTAGAAGATACCCCGAAAAAGACAACAAGCTATATCAATGGTTTGAGGTTAGATATTTAAGATGAATCCAACATACTTTCTCCAAGGACAATAGAGGAAGCATACCAGTGTGTTTTGAAGGCAAAAGAAAAAATAGCTAGGAAGCAACGCTTTGGCAGAGGACGTGGTTTTTCCAAAGGGAAAGGACAGACAAGTGGAAGAGGAAAGTTTCATGCACAAAAGAATGATGAAGGCAACTTAAATCAACAAGGACAGTAAGAGAAATAAGGTGGCAAAAAAGGAAGAAGACCTTACCAAAGAGGTAGAGGTAGAGCATGAGGCAGAGAGACTATCTACCGGTGTTACAAATGTAACAAATTGGGTCACTGATCTTTTGAATGTCCTGAGAATGACAATATGGGACAACGAGGTGCATACATACCTCAAACTGAAGCAATAGAGGCACAAGTACCTGAGGTAGAGAATGTGCCAGAGACTGGAGAGGTCTTGATGATGCACAAAGTCCTTTTAAAACTAGCAAAGGAGGTTGTTGAACCAGTCCAATTGAAATCCTTATTCAAGACAATGTGTAAGGCAAAAGGTAAATGCTGCAAATTGGTGATTGACAGTGGAAGTACAAACAATCTAGTTTCCAAAGAAATGGTGGAAAAATTGGGATTGAAAAAGATTAAGCACCCCACACCTTATAAGGTATCGTAGTTGCAAAAAGGACACCAATTGTTGGTGCATGAACAAAGTGAAGTTAACTTTCAAATGGGCAGGTATAAAGACAAGGTGCTCTATGACGTAATGCCAATGGATGCTTGTCACATTATTTTGGGTCGCCCATGGCAGTTTGATAGGAAGGTGACACATGATGGAGAGAGCAATTGTTATAAGTTCGAAAAGGATGGCATCAAGCACACTCTTGTACCATTAAAAGAGTAAGGTACAACTGAAACAAGCAGCTCAAAAGCATTGCTACTTAGTGGAAAGGAATTTCTACAACATATGGAAGAAGAAGAGGTAAGATATGTAGTGTGCAAGCCAAAGGTAGTACTTCTGCACACTGAAATTGTAAATTTACCTCTTGAAGTTCAGGAGTTGTTGCATGAGTTTCATGATATTGTAATTGATGAATTTCCAAGTGAGTTGCCACCCAAAAGAAGCATCAATCATCACATAGACTTGATACTAGGAACAAGTCTTCCGAACAAGGCTGCATATCGAATGACACCAAAAGAGAATGAGGAAGTGAGGAAGCAAGTGCAAGAATTGTTGGACAGAGGACTAATAAGAGAAAGTTTGAGTCCATGTGTTGTACCTACAGTATTATTCCAAAGAAGGGTGGAGATTGGAGAATGTGCACTCGCTCTAGAGTAATCAACAAGATCACCATTCGTTACAGGTTTCCATTGCTACGGATGGATGATATGATGGATTTCTTGGGTGGAGCAACTTACTTCTCAAACATTGACCTGAAAAGTGGTTATCATCAAATTCAGACTAGAGAAGGAGGTGAGTGGAAGACAACTTTCAAGACCAATGAAGGCTTGTACGAGTGGATGGTCATGCCATTTGGATTGTCAAATGCACCCAGTACCTTTATGCAGCTGATGAATGAAGTCTTGAAGGAGTTCATTGGTAGTTTGTCATTGTTTACTTGGATGACATTTATATTTTCAGTCAAACTAAAGAAGAGCACTTAAGACATTTGAAGTATGTTTTAAAGAGATTGCAACAAGAAAAGATATTGATTAACATGAAGAAGTGTTCTTTTATGAAGAGTGAACTTGTATACTTGGGTTTTGTCATTTCTAAGGATGGCTTGAAAATGGATCCGGAAAAGATAGAGGCAATTGTAAACTGACCCTCACCTAAGAATAATTTTGAGAAGAGAAGTTTTCATGGTTTAGCCATCTTCTATAGAAAATTTATCAGGAATTTTAGTGGCATTTGTGCACCTATCATTGACACCATCAAGAAGAATAGGCAACCATTTTATTGGACAACAACAGCCAAAAAAAAAAAAAAATCAACTATTGAAGAAGAAGATCATTGAGAAGTCTGTGTTGAAGTTGGCAGACTTCAATCAACCCTTTCAAGTGAGATGTGATGCTAGTGGGGCAGCCATTGGAGCTGTATTGAACCAAGAAGATAAGGTCGTTGCATATTTCAGTGAGAAATTAAATGAGTCAAAACATAAATACTTTTCCTACGACAAAGAATTTTATGCAGTGGTTCAAGCTTAGAAGCATTGGAGGCATTACTCGATGCCTAACGAGTTTGTTCTATACACGGATAATTCTGCCTTACAATACATTATGCAACAACATAAGTTAAATCATAAACATGCAAAGTGGGTGGAGTTCCTTCAAAGTTTCACTTCTATTTTGAAGCACATTAGTGGGAAGGAAAATAAGGTTGTTGATGCCTTAAGTAGGAGATGCTTAATCATGCAGGAAAGTCAAATACAAATTTTAGGCTTTGATTATTTGAAGGACTTATATGACATTGATGCTGATTTTAAAGAAGCTTTTGTAGCGTGTAAAAATCCAGCCAATAGGGACAACAGTCCATGGAAAGAGTTTATGTTGCAGGATGGGCTATTGTTCAAGAACAATCAGCTATGTATTCCCAATTGCTCAATGCGGGAAAACTTGGTCCAAGAAAAGCATAATGGCGGGTTGGTTGGACACTTTGGTGTTGAGAAAACACTTGGGCTGCTGAGTCACTTCTATTTTTGGCCTAAGATGAAGGCAGATGTACAAAGGTATGTGAGTAAGTGCATGGTATGTCAACATGCGAAGGTGAGAAGTTAGAATACTGGACTATACATGACGTTACCCATTCCAAACAGACCTTGGGATTCGGTGAGTGTGGACTTTGTTATGGGTTTACCGAGAACTCAACGAGGTAATGATTCAATCCTTATAGTTGTGGATAGATTTACTAAGATGGCTCATTTTATTGCATGGTTTGCCAAAAAGTATAATCTCTGACAGGGATACAAAATTCATCGGACATTTCTAGAGAACCTTGTGGAAGAAACTTGGCACTTAGCTAAATTTTAGCTCAACCTGTCATCCACACTCTGATGGGCAAACAGAGGTTGTAAAGAAGAGTTTGGGTAATTTGTTGAGGAGTTTAGTAGGTGACCGACCAAAGCAGTGGGATCATGTGCTAGCCCAGGCTGAGTTTGCATATAATGACTCACCAAATAGGAGCACGGGAAAGAGTCCATTTCAAATATTTTATGACATGCATCCGAGGGGAATTTGTGAGCTAAGATACTTGGGAAAGCTTGAGCATAGAAGTGCCGATGGAGAGGATTTTGCAACAGCCATGAGTGAGATGCACGAGCAAGTAAAACAAAGATTACAAGATACAAGAAATAGCTACAAGCAACGACCAAATGTACATTTGAAAGAGGTAAAATTTGAACTGGGAGATATGGTCCTAGCTCACCTAAGAAAAGAGAAGTTTCCAAGGGGAGAATATAACAAATTGAAAATGAAGAAGATAAGACCTTGTAAGGTCCTCCGCAAGTTTTCAGCGAATGCATATGAGTTGGAGTTACCTCCATAAATTGTCATTTCACCCATTTTTAATGTAACAGATTTGTATCCCAACACAGTTGGTTATGCAGATCAAGCTTCTACAAATCTTGACCAGGATGAAGGAAAGGAACAACAATGGCTAAATAAAATGCCTGCGGCTAAGATTTTAGAGGCTGAACAGATTTTGGATACACGTGTTTCCAAGAAGACTAGAAGGAAAGAATACTTGGAATATCTTGTGAAGTGGAAATACTGTCAGATGGAGGATTCTACTTGGATGGATGAAGCAGCACTACAGAAAGCAGGTCATCCTATAGAAGATCTTATGAGCAGGAGCTCATAAAATTTTCTTTCTTAGGGAGTTTGATGCAGGTGCATTAGGACAAGCACATAAAAATGGTAAGTTATTAAATTTAGACCAAGAGCCGAGCAATGTGATGGATTGATCACATGTCAAGCCTAGAACATTTTAAAGTTTATTTTTGAAAAAAAATGATATTCAGTTAAGATCAGTTAGGAATATCTAGTTAAAATAAATGATTTTATAGTTAGTAGGTAGTTAGGGTAAGGGAAATTGGTTCACATTGCGATACAAGTAAATTCTAAGTGCGGACACAAACAATTCCTCTAGCCTGAGAGAGCGGGTCTAGTCACAAACGTAAAATCTACGGAAGATTTCCTTAAGCTAGAATCAGTTAAGAGGGCCTACCTCTTAGAACGTTATTCCACCTGGTGATGATCATGCTTCCTTGCTCCAGCTATCTTTTGTTTCCTTCCTTCCAACACTTGAAACAAGCAAACAATAACAAACAACAAATGTAATAACATACCATATTGTATTCAACATACTTAACAGATCAAGGAACATTAAGTCATAAAGTTGTAAAATTACACTTCATGTAGGAAATCAATCGATAATTGTATTTATATAAATCAAAAAGAGATTACAACCGGTGCCTTGACATTGCTGGTCTCCTCTAACGTATTCGCACACTTCCACTAGCACTTCATGGACAGCCCCAACAATAGAGGTTTTAAAGCCTCTTTCCCTCTAGTATCAAATCACACCAAAGCACACTATTCTCCCTCAAACATACACTAGAAAACTTCAGACTATAGATGTCTTGCTGATTATTCTAACTCCAAACTAAAAAATAGCTTTTGCTTCAGAAAAAGAGAGGTTTTTATAGCTTGGATGGATGGGAGATGGTCCCTCTTCTCATGGGAGAAGGCCTTATCTCTTGGATTAGTTCCATCTTAATAGGGGAAAGGAGCCCAAACTGACCTCCTCAACTCCATCCGGCCTAATCATTTACCAGACTTTTGTTACGAAGCTTCTAGAGCTGGAAGCTTCGACTCCATATTTAAAAAACTTTCCAAAAGAGGATCAACACGATTAAGAAAGGGCTCAATCAATCCGATCTGCGCTAGGGACAACTGTAATCCCTACATATTGGCATGAGGAAAAAGGTCATTAGTGTCGATCTTTTAAACTGGGGTAAACAGAAGATTTTTGGGAAATGATGCAAAAGGGAATTATTCTGCTCATGAAGAGGGATATAATGGGAGTTTCTTCATGATGGGAAAGCATGTAGAGTTCACTGTAAAGGTCCTCCGGGATCATGGAATGGGGAGTATAGGGATAGTGACAAAATGTTGTGTAACAAATGCCCCCTAAAGCATGAAGGTCGAACTAGAGTGAGGAGTGAAATGCTTTACAAGTGCGTGCAGGGAACCGGAATTCGTCGTCGGAGAACATACAAGCAAGCATAGATACATATACATCACTGAAAACTTTGAATAATAATACATGAATCGTGGTATGGACGTAGCCATCCAGAGAATGATCATGTAAAGGGATCCAAGGCATGGGCACAGCCATCCAACAGAAAGGATCATAATGAAACCAAGGTATGGTTGCAGCCACCCAATAATGAGAAGGATCACATATAACAATTCATGATATGGTCGCAACCATCCATCTAAAAGAGACATGTATATCAACATGACCATGTCACATTGCCTTGCAACCTATACTTGTGTAATCTTAGCCCAGGGCCTTGTGCTCCAAACGACCTAATCAAAGTACAAATCTTAACATGTGAATGAATGTGTTGAAGTCGAACATGCTAGGAAGTCGCTTGATTACTAGTCAATGATGTGAACCATTACCAAGCGTGAGAGAAACCACCAATAATGACAATGGCTCTCAAGGTATTGGCAACACAGTTCATGGAATGTGAATAAAGGAACTGATGTTGAACACCCATGAAATCACCCGACCGAAAGCCAATGACGTGAACTTGTCATCGAGTGCGAAGAACTTGCCATTATGGCATGCAAGCTCTAAGGTACTAGAAGGGAGTCTCTCGGTCAACTTCCTAGATAATGAGTTGAAGTCGACAGGAAGTGACCGTGTTGAAAGAAGGCCATGATGTATCCCACATCATTGACACGAGACAAAGGGATGCAAATGATTTCAGATGGTACAGAGAATCAGCAGTAAGTGTAACTGTAGAAGGACTGACTCTTGAACATATTGGCGACACAATTCCAGAGTTTGGCAGCTTTCATATCCTTGGAATCAGTGGTCATGATGACGTGGAAAAGATCAAATGGAAGGTCAAGTGAATGGCCTAACCCAGGAAAGTAAATGATGAAGGGAGGATATCCCAACCCAACACGAAACGAAGAGTGTCATGTTCAAGACACGACTAATAGGATTTCTTATTTCCCCCCACCATTTTTGGTAGGTAGCCCAATTATCTTTGATCGTAAGCTTGAAGGGCATAGCATGTGCTTGTACAGTAAGTTCATCCTTCGGGCGAATCCAACCTCGTAAGTTTAATGAGCCCTAGGAAGGAGAAGCTCATGTTCATCACAGTGACGAATCTGACGTCGTTTAATGCTTTAACGAGTCCAACAAAGGTGTAACTCGGTATCTTTTTCATGTTTAGAGAGTTTGAAAAAGACATGAAAAGAAAAATCCACATGGTCCCTTTTTGTACATTTGTGTCTCTCGAGCTTGAAAAGGTAGAAAATGATACTTGAGAGAACCGCTTGACCATTTAAGTCAAGGAGTACCTTTTTCGTAAATAGTTTATCCCAGCCCAAAAAAAGGGGTAAATGTATATTGGGTAAACAATGTTTCGCATCCTCTAACAAGTTCAAAATGACAAGAGCTCGACAACCTTTTCGTGTTTAAAAGGTCAGAAAAGAGCTGAAAGCAGACTCCCCCCCCCCCCCTTTTATTTTCTTTTACCAAGTCAAAAGGGAAAAATAATTGGCGATCTTTTCATTTGAGTTTTACGAGCCAAGAAAAAGGCTGAAACGGGTCTCGAGTATCGTCGTCAACAATCCGTCACATGTAGTTGCACAAGAAAGGTAAATGCATTATGCTATTATGAGGCAAAATAGGTAAAAAAACACTTTAAAAACCCTAATATTTTCATCATAATAATAATAATAATAAAAAGTAATTTTTTTTAACATTTACCATTTTACCTTTGTGTGAAGATTTTTTATCCTTTTGTGCCCTAATTTTTCTGGAGCAGATTGCGGGAGATCCGGGAAGTCATTTGTTGAGTCGTTGATTGTAGGTAAGATCCAAGACCTTAAGCTCCACTTTCATACTGTTTTTACCTATTTTTATCCATTTTTTGGATTTCATGGGAAGGATTTTAAAAAAATTGCCCTTGGTCAGCGCGATTTCCAGGCACGGATCCGCGCCTACCGGGGGTTAAGAAAACCACCAATTGCGTTGTCGGCATCATTGTTTTTAAAATAGTTGCGCCAATGTCGTGACCAAAGAAAAATATGTTTTTTTCTCAATTTGACCGCTTGAATCCAAATTTCTTCATCAAAAGATGATCATTGACTTGATTAATTGGTTTTTGCAGGAAGAAAATTGTTGAAAATGGTGGATTGGAAAGAACGAGAGCATGAAGATATTGATACTCGAGTAATAGCTTATCCAAATTTCTTGGAGGCATTGAGGAACTATGGGCTCCTCAAGTTCTTTCTCACACCAGGGATGCAGGCTCAACTTGAGCTGCTATAGTACCTGATTGGTCTTTGGGACATAAATCGGGAAATTTTCATCATCGATGACCAAGAGCTGGAGTTGGAGACTTCAGACATTTATTTCATCACAGGACTATCTCGGAGAGGGGAAACAGTCAACTTGTATGGGTCGAAGCCAATTTGGGCAAGTGTGTCCATGCTACTTGCCGAACATTGCCCAAAAGCTCTCAAATCCAAAAGTGGCAGGATCGAGATCGCGACTGTTCAGGATCTTGTGTTGAGAGTGTTACTATTGGCCATCAATATAGTAGTTGGGCCCCAAGCGTCGCATGAGACTAACAAGTCGAAGTTTTTGTATGTTATTGAGTGCACAACACCCACTATTTTTAACTGGGCGAAGTCTATGAAAAATCAACATGAAGCGCCAGCTATCAAAATCTAAGGCGGAAAACCTGAAGCAATTTTGCTTTGGGTCTGTGCTAGTGACCTTCTTTGTGGAGCGGGTTCCACTGTTCCAATACCAGCTGAATGAGGTGGATCCATCGATGCCATGAGACTCCGTTGGAGCAAGTTGATGCCTAGGGTTACGGGGGGCCAACAGATGTCCTATAAGCCCACCTTATTCTCATGGCTATGACGACTGCTAATCGTAGTGGAGGATTGGCCTTACAACGGTACTGACTTCCGCAGAGATCTGGATATGCTGCTCCAAGAGGGGGAAGACTTTGATGATGAAGGTAAAAAACAAACAATTTTGTCACGTTTTGATGTTTTTTATTGTTTTTTAAATATATTTATTTGTGACATTTCAACTTTATGAATGCAGATGTTGGACTAGAATGCCCTGTTGGGATGTCCCTGATTACCAAGCGTATTGCTTGTCAGTTCGATGTCGCTCCTTATCAGGAAGGAAGAGATAATGAGGAAGAGATTGTGCGGAACCTCGAGGGATTGACCCATGGTATCCCATAGTATGCCCGGGTGGGTGATATTTCGCGCTAGTACCAGAGGAACATGGTGGGAGTATCAAATCGGATCTGTCGACTGCTGACTCGTGTAGTCTGAGTAGTTACATGCTACCATGAGCATCATGTTGATTAGTGCATAGGCCTAACATTCTACATTTTTTAGGCTTGCGAGCCATGGATGTTTTTGAACACGCATATTTTTTTGGGGATTTTGATGTATGAAAAACATTATAATTATATATATATATAATATATATATATATATATATATATATATAATATATATAATATATATATTATATATAGATATATATATATATATATATATATATATATATATATATAATATATATATATATATATATATTCTTGCTTACTATGACACAAATGATTTGTTTTTTTTACATGTTTTGCAAATGTCTATCCAACACATAATTAGCTAATGCATTTGTCAATGTATTCATATGTCTAGGAATATGATGATATGTAATGTAATCAAAATTTCTCTCCAATAGACGAATACGTGGATACATTCTCGATATCTGAGGGTTTCTGATAGAATATTGCATGTTGAGTTGAAGAACGACAAGCTATGAATCAAGGTTGACAACTAGATCCCGGATGATAAGAGCGATATCTTCTGACAACAATTCGCTAACTGTTTTATACTCAGGGAAGTTATTAGTTGTTTGACCTAGACAAATACCCTGAAGATCAATCAACTCACCATGAGGGTCATAAATGGCCCATGCCACGGATGATAGATTTTGGGTACTTCGGCAAGCACCATCAACGAAACTGATGTGAGGAGACACCAACATCTGCAAAGCAGGAAAAAACATAATAAGTAGGAAAGGTGCTCGCAAAACAACACACCAAACCTCACTACACAAAAAATTAATGACACACTTATTGTACAAAAGTAACCATGCAAGATGACCTAAGCATAGTATTTTTTGACATAACCCATTACGGGGCTTGTCTAAGGATTGCCCTCGTAGTCAATAAGCTCATAGGCCCCTTTTTGTAACACGCGTTTAACAATGTAGGGCCCATGCCACATGGGTTCGAACTTGCCTTCCCCCAGCTTATCATTAGCATGATCATACAGAAGGACCAAATTGCCTTCGGAAAAAGCTCGAGGAGAAACAAACTTATCAAAAAGGGATTTGATTCGTATTTTTGTGCTTCGATGACCAAAGCAGCAAGACGGCGAGTCTCGTCCAGTCATTCTAAATACAAGAGATGCTCTTCCTGAGGTGAGGTCTCATGGAGAAAATCAACAACCAGCTTGAGGGATGGAATTTCGCATTTAATCGGTAAAGTTGCTTCCGACCGTAGACTAGATGGAATGGTGTAAATCCAGTTGCATCGTTGGTTGAGGTTCGGTAAGCGCACAGAGTTGAAAAAAGAATGAGATGCCAATTTGACTTGTGCATCTCAATGGTGCGCTGAAGCATTGTAACCAAGACTTTGTTCACAACTTCAACTTGGCCATTGGCCTAAGGGTGATACAGTGTTGATCCATCGTGGCGTAAACCCAACGTAGAGGCCAGCTCAGCCATCATGTAAACTCAGAAGTGGGAGCCATGGTCAGTGACAATGGCCTGAGGCACTCAAAACCTGAAAATAACGTGATTGAATAGAAACTAAGTTGTTGTTTTACTGTCTGCAGAGTATGTAGGCATCGCTTCGTTCCATTTGGTGAAATAATCCACAACAACAATAATATAGCATGCCTCCTGACCTAATGAGGGTTACATGTCATATAGTCGATGGCCCATTTGGAAAAAGGACCAATGGTAATAACGGGGTGTAGGTGAGTGGGCGAGGCTCGCATTTTTCGCTGGTAAATTTGGCACTCCTGGCATTTGCGAACAGCAAGGATGCAATCCTTGAATATGGAGGGCCAGAAGTAGCCAGTGTGAAGTATTTTTTGAGCAGTAGCATATCCAGACATATGATCGCCACATGCCCCGGAATGGCAGTCATTTGAAACTCGCTCAGCCTCCTCGAGAGTAAGACATCGGCAAAGAAATGAATTGACACTGACGTGGTATAAGGTATCTCCAATAATATGGCATGGTTGGAAGTGATGTCGAATGCACCGACGATCATCCTTAGTTAACGTAGACCAGAAGGTGGATGTCTGGAGATACATGATGATATCATTGTACCATGGATCGAGGGTGTTAATCAGGAAAAGAGTCTCGTCTGAAAGCTGCCTAATGGCGCCACCAAGAAGAGATGTAGAAGGAAAGGAGCAAATCAATTCAGCAAAAACCAGTGATTTCTTAGATTTGGTAGTTGTGAACACCAAATCGAACTCTTGTAGGATGACAATCCATTTAGAATACTTCCCCCCAGCAACTGACAAGTCAGGATGTAGGTCATGGGGTTCTATTCAGAAATCACAGTGGTAGTGCATAGGAGAATGTAGTGTCGAAAGCGCTAAATGGCCTAGACGACAGCCAAAGCCAACTTCTCGACATGAGCATAACACATCTCAGTGTCGAGGAGATTGTGACTGAGGTAATAAACAAAATGTTCATGGCCTTCGTCATTCTCTTGTACCAACACCACGGCGATGGTGCTAGCGGCTGCAGCAAGATAAATGAAGTAATCTCGATGATAATTCGGGGGATGCAGCAAAGAAGCTTTTATGACAACAACCTTGAGGTCATTGAAAGAATTTTGGGCAATTTCATCCCAAACAAAGGGTGTTCCTTGCTTGAGCAACCGGGTGAACCCTGAAGCCAACTCAACATAATTTGGTACAAAACGATGGAGGAAATTTGCTTTTCCCTGAAGAATTTGCAGTTGGTGCAACGAAGATGGAGGGGGTAAATTAACTATGGCCTTGACTTTAAGAAGATCAAGGCGAATGCCTGACTTAGAGACAATAAATCCAAAGAGTCGTCCGGATTCGACGCAAAAGACACACTTATGCGGATTGAGCCGAATGTTGTAGTGTCGACAACGAAGAAAAATTTGTCGGAGATGATCAGGGTGGTCACAACACTTACGAGAATGAGCGGGAAGATCATCCATGTAAGGCTGAATGATGTTTCGAATGTCGTGGAACGCATAAGACATCACTCTCTGAAATGTAGCCCCAGCATTTTTAAGGCCAACGGGGAGCTTTTTGTACGCAAAAGTACCCCACAGACAGATGAAGGTTGTCTTATCTTAATCATCCAGCACAGTTTTGATCTGGTTGTAGCCAGAAAAACCGTCCATGAAAGAAAATAATTCACTCCCAACACATTCATCAATGGTTTGATCAATAAAGGGAGTGGGGTATTTATCCTTTGGACAGGCACGATTGAGATCACGGTAATCAACGCAAACGTGAATTGTCACTTGCTTCTTTGTCACTGGCACAATGTTCAACACCCAATCTGAAAGAGGGATTGGATAAATGAATCCAGCTTTGAGAAGTTTTTCAACTTCACCCTTAATGGCGGCCACTTTTTTAGGGTGCACTGGGCAGAGCCATTGGCGAACAGGCTTTGCATGAGGATAAGTTGGTATTTCGCGCACGACTATACTTGGGTCAATGTTGGGAATTTCTTCATATGACCATGCAAAAACATCCCAGAACTCTTAGAACAGACGAGTATAGAACTTGATCTCTTCGGGAGAACAAGTTACCTCGATATGGATATTTTAAATGACACCAGGTTTGATAGAAATATCAATTGGCATCATTGGGGTAATGTTACCCATGTTCCCTTCCGACCAAACTTCATGAGTGATGATCGGTGTCTAAAGTGGTAGGGAGGGGAGCTGAGAAGAGAACTCCTCGAGACAAGTAGACAAGACCGCTGGGCTAGGCAAGAACAAGGAACGATGATGAGTATCATTCCAAGGTACTTATTCTAGATACATTACTTCCATGATACTCTCGTCAGAAAGAAAAGTCTCGACTAAGGGATCGGGAGAGTCTGAAGCACCAAGCCAAGGCGATTGAGAATACACATCAAGAGAGGTTTTCGAAACAAGATAAGCAGAGGACACCTAAGGCGAAGCTGAAACAATTTCCATGTAATTAATTTCGGAGGGACTTAACAGCATTACCTTGCCCCATGTGTCAACAAGATCTAGAGAGGGAATTACCCAAGGGTTAGACTTGACCGAAATCATCTTAATAGAAGCAACATGAAGAGGCGGGAGCGGAAAGATACCCATCAAAGAAGGATCTTTAAAGCGTCTTGCCCCCACCCTCTCATAAGGAGCACCAGTGTGCTTAACATAAGGAAAATTTCCATTCAAGGAGGAAGAGGCAAAGAAGGACAGTTGATCAATAGTGACTATCTTCCCTTGATGGGGAAAATTAATCACGAGGAACAAGGAGGAGGCTACAACATGCATGGCATGGGTCCAACTCTGTCCGAGTAGAAGATTATAATTGAGATTAGTGTTAATGATCTCTACTTCAACGTGCACTGTCTTGCCCTCCAAAGTAATGGCAAGGTTGGGTAAGACACCGAATGCTTGCGAATCGCGCCCGTCAAAGGCTTCCAAAGTGTTAGGGGACTGGTTCAGAGTAGGAGAACCAATTGCCTTCCAACAAGCAACAGACATGATGTAGGTGGAAGCGCCATCATCAATGATGGTTCTGTGAATGGGTTTCTCATTGATGATGACCTGAATGAGAAAGGAAATTTGATGAGGCAAACGTGGAACATGGTTTTCCAAGTCAAAACAAATAAGATTTGAATCAATAGGATCAATATCCCCAATAGCCGATAGTAATGATTTCTGTTGAGGACAGCTTTGAAGGACTTTGAGAGCAAACATAGTTGATGGCACTTGAGCCAAATCCTCAACAATGTTATAATGTTGAGCGGCTCGAGCATTTGGATTGTATGAGGACTTTTGTAGCATACCCTGAGAAGGTGGTCGAATGATGGAATGAGAATTAGGTCGCTCTATATGCATAGGATCAAAACTTGACGAGGTAGAAGAAGAAGGGGCATATTCTTTTTCTTTCCCTGCTGTCGGAGTAGGAGTTTGATAATCTTTTGTTCTGGTAGCCATGTTAATCGGTGTACTCATCATAAACACTTGTGAACCCGAGGAAACATATGATTGAGGCTGGTCTACCATTTGGGTCTGCTGGGATGGAAAGGGCTCTTTCAGGACAGCTGGGGTCCCTTTGAGCAACCAACTAACTTTGGATCATCTGGGACAATCCTTAGTATAGTGATCTTCTTCACAAATGAGGCATGGATACTTAGGCTTCCGTTGGGAAGCATCACCAGCAAATGACTTAGGAGGACCCTGTTTTGGGGCATGAGCTTTACTTTTTCCTTTGCCTTTCTTCTTACATTTTGAGGATTTTTCTGCTGCAGTAGATTGAACAGCATGGACCTCTGAGGTTTTACCAGGGCCAGGTGGATTCTAAGAGGGACTATTGGAAGCAATGTTTGAGGCCAACTTAGGTTTGGAAGAAGATTTCACAGGGGCCTGGGACACTGAACCAATAACTCCATCAACAGGAGGTGTATCCTGTGACTTCGATATCATTGGATCGGATGATAGCCTCAGAGCATTGGGTAATAAATCATACAAAGTGCCAGACTGAGAGTAAATGAGATCTAAGTACTGGGCAAGAGCAATGGCTTCCTCCTCTGTGACACACCCACCCATAGCAATATCGCAAGCAATTGAAGCGACGAATGATTCGGTGAACCATTCAGTCAGTAACTAATCAACAATCTCGAGTTTGATCAGGCAACGCCTACGTCTCCATTCATGGATGTGATAAGAGATGTGAGTCGTAGTATTTTTCTTGAGGGATATAAGCAAATAAGTGTCGGTTTCATAGCGAACCGACAATTGTAAATGCGTGAGGAAAGCCATGGCTAAAGAGTTGAAGTCATAATAAGTACTTCGAGGGAGCTCGATGTACCACTTGGATGCAACACCTGTGAGAGTTCGTTGGAAAATATGGAGATGAATAGAATCGTCAACATATGAATTTGAAGAGCACCAGAGGTGATATGTCATCACATGGGCTTGAGGATATTCTTTCGCTTTCACATCGAACTTCAAACAATCACTCAAGATCTTGGATGGGTTTGGAGGCCAGTATGACAAATGAAGAATTAGATCATTCGTGAGTCGAGACACATTTGGAAACTTTAGTGTAGCCAAGAACGACAATTGAGTATTGAAAGGCATTGGATGTCAATAAGCCGGTCCAACTGGAGGAGCCTATCCCTGCTAGTAAGGATTTTGTCCCCATAGTTGAGGGTTTTGTCCATAGGGCATTTGATTTTGCCCCCACTGTAGGTTACCTTGCTCGTAGGGAGGATCCTGACCTTGAAAGCCTTGAAATTGTCCAACCATAGGTTGTTGATAAGCAACATATAGGTTAAAAGGTTGTTGAGCCTGTTGACCTTGGACATATGGGTTTTGCACTTGCTATCCATGCACATACAGGTTTTGAACCTGTTGACCCTGAACATAAGGATTTTGGACCTGCTGTCCTTGGACAAAAGGATTCTAGACATGTTTCCCTTGGACATGAGGATTTTGGGCCTGCTGCTGTAGGACTTGACCCTGACCTTGTCCTTGTGAAGGTTGACCCTGTTGATATGTATATAAGGGTTGTTGCTGCCTAGGTTGGCCTTGCTGTTGCTAGGGCCGACCTTGCGGCTGCAAAAGTTGTCCCTGTGGCTGTAGAGATTGGTATTGCGAAGACATAGGTTGGGAGGTTTGCTGAACATACTGCATTTGCGGCTGCATGGTTTGCTGCAACTGCTGTGAGGGTTGCCCCTGTAGCTGTTGCTGTGGTCCCTGTTGCTGCATCATAGACCCTTGTTGCTGCATGGATGGCCTTTGCTATAACAAAGATTTCCCTTGTTGCTGCAAGGGTACTTGGACAACTCCCAGATTGAAACCTTGAAAATTTCTGAACTGTATCTGGCCATATCCACCGAGAATGGTGGTCAGACCAGGCTGAATGTACTGTCCAGGCTAAAGGACATAAGGTGGATTTACCATTCCTTGGGAACCATATGGAACACAAAGAGTTTGGTATTGAACCTAAGCCTTATAAGGCTGCTGATACTGGAAATTTCTTGACCTAGACGGACCAACGGGATTTTGGACCTATTGGTACTAGACATTTCATGATCCAGCAGGACCAGTAGGGTTTTGAATAGCACCAGAAGAAGGCTGGTTCACCCCAACCATGTGAGCCTTTGAGCTACTCACATTAGTTGTGCTCAACACCATAGGGACATTCGGATTCTTCCTTCTAGGTGGTGGCACAACCTATGCACTTACCAGAGGGACCGAAGGACTAACAGAAGCAGGACTCAAGATCGCGGTTGCACCGGATAGGTGACTTGGATTGATGAGACAAGAGGGTTCAAAATGATGGGTTGCATCGGACTGAAGTAACTACAGAAATCACCGTCTGTTGGGGGGTCGGTTTCCGAATGAACGGAGCTATGGTAGGCATAGTGCCAGATGCCCAAACAGGATTATGATAAAGCGAAGAGGCACTAGGTGTACCTGAGACCAATTGTGCTAAAGTCATATAATTAGGAGGTAAGTCCCGATGAACATTGATGAGAATGCTTCCCATGTAGGGGAAACCTTCAGGAGGAAACTGATCTTCTTCCTCTTCAATAGTGTGTGGAGTGGAAACCTCCAAGTGATCTGGAGAGGAGACTGGAAATTCACCTTCGGGTTCCATGGGTAGAAACAAGCGACGATGAACAACCGAAGATGTTCGAGGGGATAATTCCAAAGAAATACCCAGCTGATCGTACGGACTGTATAGACGTTGCGGTGATATCATAACAGGGTCGAACAAAGGATTCAGAGGATAAACAATCAGTCCAAGCTAACTGTCAGTATTTGGTTGACTCTTGGGAGTCTGGATAGGGTTATTCGAATATTACGGGCCAATATCAGAAAGTGACCCAATATCTAAGGGAGGTAGAGGACAAGATGACAAAGGTTGAATGCTCAGAACAATTCCAAGTTTATCACCTTGGTCCTCCAATGACTGCGGTAATTTAGGAAATGGCTCCTTAGACAATCTTTCAAACAGAGGAAAGGAAGAGGAGTTGGATGAACCGGATGGTTCAGCCACGATGGCTTCGTCTCAAATAACATGAAAAGAGAGATAAATTCCAAGGCTTTTAAATGTACTTTAAAATGAGTACTCATGATTTGGTCTTGAAAAGACTAACAAGGATGTTATGAGATCGTGGGCAACAATTTTTTAAGGTGCAGAAACAAACTGGTGCTCTTTCATGTCTTAAGAGTCGAGAGAGAAGAAAAGGTGACTCTATCACTTTCGATTTGAAGCGAGCTCAAAAGGACAAGTGCTCGGATGATCTTTTAATCTTAAAGAATAAAAAAGATTAAATGACTACTCAGGATGATCTAGGTAAAAAGGATTACTAGGTAAACGTGAATTGCAGAATACCACCCGGCAAACCGAGAAGTACAGGCAGGCGATCTCCCCAAATGTTGTGTTTTGTGTATCATGTTTACAGGGCAACAGACTCGACTTCCTATGGATAAAGGATTGCAACCTAGTGGTGTCTCACTTTATATAATTGACAGTACGGGGAGCACAAGTCCATACTAGGCTTGTCTAGTTCTGGAGCGAACGACAAATGATAGGTTTAAAGACGTTGGAACATGTCTCTAGCCTAGACCTTCTAGATGTGATCATTAGATTTCAAATGTGCCTTAGTTTAATTGAGTTCATTTTAAAGTTTATCTTGAATTATGTCTCGGTTTTCAGGCTTTAGCGATGTGACTCGAAAAATCCTATATGTAGCTAAATGAGACAAGACTCTTCCAATTCAATGAATTGTTTACGCTAGAGAGGGTAGAAAACACAATCAAATACAAACAACCAAGCAACTAAAAGCAAAATAATTTTTTCACTACTTTACTTTTTGAAAACAAAATAATGAAAAAACTCTTCCCGATTCCTATTTTCCTAACAAGTGCACTTCAAGTAGTTCTTTCAAAGGTAAAGAGAATTCTTTTTCTTTTTAAATACAGATGCAACTCTAATCTTCAATGATGCTAACTAACATAACATATTGATGCAACAAACTAGAATTGTGTATTTTTCATGAAATGGCAATTTTTTTTTATTTTTTATTTTTTATTTTTA
>APFE030128362.1:78568-99154 GCA_000404065.3 Pinus taeda | reverse complement strand
TTTTTTTTTTTTTTTTTTTTTTTTTTTTTTTTTTTTGTAAACACTTCAATGAAAAAAATTTCGAGACAATCAATCTTGAGACAGATGAAAAGACACAAAAAGAACTTCTTACAAACTAATGACGCAATGACTCTACCAAAAAACAAGACAAACAACGTGATCTGTGCTAGAAAAGAGACGTTTAAACAATCAAACAAAACTTTTCAAACTTGAATGATGGGGATCAAAGCAATGAGAGGACTACAAACGAAATGCAAGGAGTAAATTCACCAACAAATTGACTTACTGAGTTCATGATCAGCTGAATGGATGACAACCTAGATGTCATAGAGCCACTAACCATCCAAAGACTCAAGAAATCAAGCAAAAGAAGGCAAACCAACAAGCACATAAACCAAGCCAAATCAAGCTTTCCAGTCAGGGAGAAACAGTCTAAAACAAGCTAAGAGGTAGAAATCAAGAGAGCAAGGCACACTGGTTGAGATCTGGGGTAAACCCTAATCTCCACCTACAGGCATCAACACAACTACCTAACTAACAACAAGCACCAAAAGGGGGTCGGCGCGACTTTTTTTGAGAAACTCGATCCGATCGGCACGACTGTTTTAGAAAAAACCGTGTTACTCCTCTAGCCCGAGAGAGCTGGTTTAGTCACAAACAGACAATCTACGAAATATTTCCTTAAGCTAGAATAAATTAAGAGGACCTACCTCTTAGAATGCTATTCTGCTTGGTGATGATCCTACTTCCTCGCTCCAGCTATCTTTCGTTTCCTTCCTTCGAACACCTGAAACAAGCAAACAAGAGCAAACAAAAAATGTAATAGCATACAATATTGTATTCAATCTACTTAAGAGGTCAAGGAACATTAATCCATAAATATGTAAAATGACACTTCATGTACGAAATCAATCGATAGTTGCATTTATATAAATAAAAAAGAGATTACAACCAATGCCTTGACGTTGTTGGTCTCCTCTAATGTATCTGGGTTCCCACACTTCTACTAGCACTTCATGGACAACCCCAACAATAGAGGTTTTAAGGCCTCTTTACCTCTAGTTTCAAATCACACCAAAGCACACTATTCTCCCTCAAACATAGACTAGAAAACTTCAGACTATAGATGTCTTGCTGATTATTCTAACTCCAAACTAAAAACTAGCTTTTGCTTGGGAAAAAAAGAGGTTTTTATAGCTTGGATGGATGGGAGATGGTCCATCTTCTCATGGGAGAAGGCCTTATCTCTTGGATTAGTTCCATCTTAATAGGGGAAAGGAGCCCAAACTGACCTCCTTGACTCCATCCGGCCTAACTATTTACCAAACTTACGTTACGAAGCTTCTCGAGCTGGAAGCTTTAGCTCCATATTTAAAAAACTTTCCAAAAGAGGATCGACGCGACTAAGAAAGGGCTTAGTTGATCCGATCGATGCTAGGGACAGTTGTAATCCCTACATATCAGCGTGAGGAGGACACAGGTCATTAGCGTCGATCTTCTAAACTGGGGTAAACAAAGATTTTTGGGAAATGATGCAAAAGAGAATTATTATGCTCATTAAGAGGGACATAATGGGAGTTTCTTCATGATGGGAAAGAATGTTGTAGAGGTCCTCTGGGATCATGGAAAGGGGAGTACAGGGACAATGACAAAATGTTGTGTAACACAAATCCATGAACTCATTTCTTGGACACTGGCTTTTTAGTTTGAAGGAGAGAGGAGGAAAATTTTGTGTGTTGGAAATTTTGGTGTGAGATTGAAATTAATTGAACAACGTTTCTTAGACCAGTTATTTTTTGTATCAACAAATCGAATATGTAAGTGTGTGCGAGACAGTTATTTGCATATGTATTTGTGAGGTTTATGAGCCATAATATTAATATCTGGAGATTGAAGTTGATTTGGTCTTTAAATTGTTGTCTTGAATGAGGAATTCTTGCACTGTATTTTCTTTGTTATTTACATTTAAATGAGAACTCGGAGAATCATATTTCAGTTAATATTTTAATCCAATACTTTTTCATCCAATATTGTGTATTGGAAAGAGTCATTTTACATTTTAGATTCGAGAATACAAAGCACTATGTATCAAGCAAACAAAAGAAAAAAAAATTGTAAAGGAAAACTGTCACCAATTTCTCGGGTTAATTTATGATCAAAGGAAGATGAATTTCAAAATTCTGGCATCTGGGTTTTGTGCGGAGGTGCGTCTATTCGGTAACCCATAAGAGATTTCCCAAAAAGATCCTTCATTTGGGAGTTACTAAAGGATATTTAAACTGTGTTTTTACAGACTACGTGGCTGGAAAAAAAAAAAAATAATAAATAAAAAATAAGTAAAAAATAAATAAAAATTATTCCTCCTGTAACAGCACTGTAGTTTGCTGTGAGAGTCTGTAACAACATTGTAGTCTGTTGAGACAACTTGTAACAACAATGTAGTTTGTTGTGAGAGTCTGTAACAACGCTGTAGTTTGTTATGAGAGTCTGTAACAACATTGTAGTCTGCTGAGAGAGCCTGTAACAACATTGTAGTTTGCTATGAGAGTCTGTAACAACACTGTAGTTTGCTGAGAGACCATGTAACAACACTATAGTTTGTTGTGAGGGCAAAGATTTGTTGTTCATCCTGTAACAACACTGTGGTTTGTTGAGATAGCAGCCATCATTTGTGGACCCGTTTCTACTGCGTTCACAACAAAACATAAGCACTATGTTATGTTTATGATGATTTCTCTAGAAAATATTTGATCTTCTTCATGCAAAAGAAGGATGAAGTTTTTTCAAAATTTGTTTAATTCAAGGCTTTGGTGGAGAATCATATTCGAAAGAAGGTGAAGGCTCTTACGAGCGATAATGGAGGTGCATTTGTTTCACATGCCTTCAAGGATTTATATGCAAAAGAGGGTATTCAAAGGGAACTCATAGCACCCCATAACCCACAATAGAATGGGATAGTTGTGAGGAAGAATAGGAGCATAGTGGAAACAACAAGGGCCATGTTGCAGGATCAAGGGTTGCCATTACATCTATGGGAAAAAGCATGCAACACCACAGTCTACTTGTAGAACCGAAGTCCTCATAAAATACTTGGTATGATCACACCGGAGGGAGTTTTCTCTGGGAGAAAGCTTGATGTGTATCATTTCAAAAAAAATTAAGCCTTTTTTTATTGTCTGTCTCCAAGGATTTGAGGAATAAATTTGAGCCTACAACAGAGTTGGGAGTTTTTGTCGGATATACCGAAACTCCACACAATTACCAGGTGTATTTTCCTTCACTGAGGATGACATTTATAAGGAGATATGTCAAGTTCGATGAGTAGAAAGCTATGAGATGCTCTCTGGAATGAGAGATGAGTATCCGATTGGAGAAAAAACTTCTAGATCCAAAGGGGGAGCCTCAGGGGGAGCCTCGGGATGAGCTTCAGGAGGTTGTGGAGCAGCCACATGTAGAGGAGCAGATAGGAGGATAAGTGGAGGGATCCACTCAACCAAAATATTCGAGAGAGGGGAGAAAGAGAACTATAGAAGTTGACAAATTGTTACAGGAAGCTAGGAGAATGTGGGAGCCCCCACATCACAACGCAGGCATAGGAGGTCACCTGATAGGTACACTGGTTACATGGATATCATAACAAAGCCTTATTCATTTGAGGAAGTTGTTTCTCAATTTGTTTGGGTTGATTCCATGATGGAAGAATATGAATCCATCATGAAGAATAATGTATAGGAAGTGGTGCTAAGACCAGAAGGGAAATCAGTGGTTTTTTCAAGATGGGTCTACAAATTGAAGCATGCAACTGATAGGAGCATCGAGAAGCATAAGTTCATATTTTTGGCCAAAGTAATTTCCCAGATATAGGGAGTGGACTATGAGGAAAAATTTTGCACCGGTTGCAAGATATTCCTCAATCAAATCCATTCTAGCATTGGTTGTGCAAACCGGGTGGAAAATCCATGAGATGGATGTGAAGGCTGCCTTTCTCAACGATGTTTTTAAGGACGAAATTTACATAGAGTAACCAAAAGGATTTGAGACATATGATCGAGTTTTGCATGTGTGCAGACTCAAGAAGGCATTGTATGGTCTCAAACAGGTGCCCCGAGCATGGTACACTTAGATCAACAGTTATCTTAGAGGATTGGGCTTGACCAAAAGTGAAGAAAATGTGAACCTCTATCACATTGTGGTAGATGGTAAGTTGTTTATTCTTGTTTTGTATGTCGATGATTTAATATTGACAAGTGATGAGCAGTTGATCTGCTCTTGCAAATAGGATCTTGCAAAGGGAATTTTATATGAAAAGCATGGGGCCTCATGCATTACTTCCTCGAGCTATAAGTATGGCAAGGTGATGGTGAATTATTTGTGTCTCAAGGCAAGTATGCTACCAAGATACTTCAGAGATTTCACATGGAGAATTATTAGCCCATGGATACACCTCTTACTACAAACTAGAGGAAGGAGGATGCTTCTTCACGTGAGGAAGGAGTATGCTTCTTCACGTGAGGAAGTTGATGCTACCATTTACAGGAAGCTTGTGGGTTCACTGATGTATCTTGTGAACACACGACCCGACAGGTGCTATGTAGTCAACACACTTAGCCATGCTATGGTGAGGCCTACCAAATTATATTGGAAGGCAACAAAGCATGTGTTATGGAAGCTAAAAGGCTTCACTAAAGCTAAAGGGCTTCACTGATGTATATTGGGTGGTGATTCCATCTTATAGGAAGAGTACATAAGGTTCTATTTAGTGTTGGGTTTGCAACTATTTCTTGGTACAACAAGAAGTAGAGCTTTGTGGTGCTCAACTCAACATAGGCTAAATACATGACTGAAATCCAAGCAACATGCGAATCAATATGGATGAGGAAAATACTTATGGGACTATTCAGTTAGGATATGGATCCAACATTGGTATATTGTGATAATTAGAGTTGCATTAAGCTCTCTAAGAATCTGGTATTTCATGACAAGTCCAAGCGTATTGATATCTGGTATAATCATTTGCGGGACTGTGTGCAGAGGAGAATTATGTTGCTACATTATATTCCAACTAAGGAGAAAGATGTTGACATCTTAAAAAATGCATTATCAAGAGGTAAATTCGAATTCCACAAGTGTCGGATAAGGGTGATGAAAAATCTGTTTCTTGCTAAGAGGGAGTGTTGTGAAAATGTAGCAAGAAAGACTCAATTTGAATTTAGCCTTAATCGAATTAGGTAAATCAACAGTACAACTTGGAGGCATTGAACTTGTGTGACATGGCTCTTGTCACTCAATTGGCTCAATAAATTCGAGTTAGAGGGCATGGAGTTTAGTTATGCATGTGCGATTGCTAAATTTTAGTGATTTAGTTCAATTATTTTCAATTGTATATAGTTAACTAACCTCTAAATATTGATAGAGTCAGTTGAAAGTCAGTGGTGCAGTGGGACAACAATCTAACTCAGAGGTCTGTCAGTTAACCGATAAATCAACTCAAAATAGCTAGTGCATGCAAAGAATTTGAATTCCTCAAGTAAAGTGGAGATGACAAGGTAGTGTAACATCAATTGTAAACTATTTTTGAGCGTACATGTGTTACATGCAATCAATCATCAATCCTTGGGAATTGTACAATCAATTTGGAGGAAATTCCTATCTTTTAGGGGCTAACTTCCTCATGAATTATTTAAGGAAATAAGAGGCTAGGTGGGAAAATAATTGGCAAAGTGTTGGCCAGAGTTTGCTATTGAGCAAAGAGAATAATTATTCTTTTGCCAGTTAAGCTCAAAGTTGGAGCTAGCAATTGTATAGTTTCTCTATTCATCTAATTAATGCAAAAAAGGCTTAAGGGGTTTTTCCTAGTTGGGTTCCCCTATAAATCACTATGTGTTTGTGGTTTTGCTTATTGCATGTCTATGCGTGTTGTTCTAAATTGTGATTTCTATTTTGCATATCAATAGAGTAGAATTGTGTCTCTTATTTTCAGAATGAAATCTTGAGCATTTGCAATTTCTATCAAAATTTCTACAGTCTCAACCCCTTATCAACCCTCATTTGGAAGAGCGTAAAACCATGGCCAAAATTGAATAATGGCATGGACATATATATTCTTCCATGGTTCTTTCTTATGGTGGGCATCAAATGTCCAATATCTTCAATTTCTATCATAGAAAAATGTTCTAGAAAATCGGGCTAACTTTTGAACGAAACTATTTTGGCAAGAAAAATGATGAGCATCCCTTGACAGTTTCTAGGACACTTTTCTTCCAACATTCAAGGGAACAATTTTGCGACTACAGACAACAAGAAGTAAATTCAACAATATATGCCAGGTTTCTTGTGTTCAAATGTCACAGTCAACAAGGGTTTCTACAAGGAATGTTCTGTATGCACACAAAGCTAGATCTTCACATCCATTTTCATCTGCAATTCTTGTCACATATCTTGATATTTTTTATAGATATTTTATCTTTTTGAAGCATACTTTTACAATATATTTCAAGGCTGCATGCCGAGAAACAATTAGTTGACAATCAACATTTGCTTGCCACATTGTGAATATTTAGCCTATCATCATTATGTGCAAGCTCATATTTCTTTTCCCCCTTCTCATATATGAATAATATTGATTCATCACGAACCTACCATGGAGCAATGAAGCAACATGCTAGTATAGACCACTTTTTGCACAAACAATTATCAACACCACACTTTGTATGTATCTGAATATGATTCAACAAATCCTCGTGATCTTCATGAGCATTTCAAGAAAAAAGTTTATAAAGTGTTCAAAAGGTAGGGATTATCATTCATAATTCAATGAACCATTAAGTTTTTTCGATGGATGTCATGTGGATTTCAAGCAGTTACATATTTTTCAAAGAATATATTTGCAACATGCACATTGGAAAGGTTGGACAAGTCCAATGTTTAATGTTTGGAGCACCTAACAACCATAAGAAACTATGGATGTGGGTTGAACCTCTATGTTACTGCTCTTACCTAAACAAAAATAAGATATAGTAAAGATATAACAAGCAATTAGAACAACATAAATACATGCCAAAATCATAAAGCAAGAAAAAAAATGAATGAACACAAACTTGTACCAAAGGTATTTAGCTCCAAGATATTTTTACAACACTAATTCACAAAATGTGTTGAATCTATGGTGCATATACATGGCAAAAATAATGGGGATACTAAATAACATTTTCAATTTTATTCCATGTTGATTTTGTGCGTGAGAATATGCTTTTGAAGGCATTAGATTGTGTAAGTCGGGACACTTCATGCCGGATGCACTTCAAGCAACAAACAAAGTTGGGCAACCCAATTGGGATTAATGTCAACGAGTTTAGTATGACAATTTGTCCAATATACCCTTGTAACCCTAAGAAAATAACCAAAATCCATAATTAACTAACTTTTTTCAGGTAAATTCCTGAGTTGTTGACACAAGCCTTGGAGAGGCATAGGTACAATGTCATGAATATTCTTTTGTACAAAGAAGGAATTTATTCCTTGGCTTTAATGATACGTAATCATGTTTAATAAGAAATATTGAAACCAAGGTTGGCTTCCAAACCTTAGATCAAAATATATGAGTAGGTGCAAACCATATTCATGCATTTAAACATTACAAATACATGGATTTAACCATTCAACACCACCAACGAGAAAAACAGTGATGAAAGCCATGTCTAATAATCCTTCGATATTATACTCGTTGATGATATATGAACTGATATTTGGCCAATCCATTGGTTGATTAGGTGTAGAATCTACATTTTCAATAAATATTTTTATTTGATCTACTCCCCTTCCTTCATCATCTAGACAAGCAACAAAAGATGAGGGATGAGAGTGCCAATAATTAGGGGCAAATCCTTCAATCCCTACATCATTTCTCTCTATTTCATCAATATCACAATCAATCATTCTTTTTGGGAAAGAAATAATTGAATCCATGTCAATTTCAACATACATATAATATTTATCCACATGAATTATGTAAAGCAATGCATCCATCACCCATGCTCTTTTTACATAATTGGAATGGGCACCACATCTCCTCACAATCAAGAAGTCAAGTTGTTCAACACGTCATGGGAATTTCTTTGCAATCACATATATATCTCGTGGAAAGCTAAATGTATGGCCACTATATTTATATTAGCAAATATTAGATTAACCCAAGTTATTAACATCTCTTCAACTAGTGTAATAATTGTTATAACATGAGGTTGTTCACTAGGTTCACTAGGATCCATGTTATTGAAATGAGAGAAATGATAAGAACCTCTCTCATTCTTACATATTTTACAAAAAGGTCCTTCAAGTCTTCTCACAACATATATGATAGGGTAAGATTCATTGCATACATGGCACATTTGGACAATATAGAGAAACTATCAATTCAGGACCCAATTTTTTTTTATGACCTTCAATCACGTCTCTGCCAAAATGAAGAAAGTACTTTCATTTTCTCTATCAAAAGGAACTCTAATATAATCATGATTTGAAGCATTTCGTCAAACGTAACCATTAATTTTAACACTATATCCGTAAATGATGGGATTGCATCCTTATAATTTGGTTGCATCAAATCATGTTATGCTTAGACAAAATTAGAATTATTAACGTTAACATAAAGCATGGTAAAAAAAATAGGAATGTTAATGTTAACACAAGGAATGGAAAAAATGAGAAGTGAAATTGTAAAAATAAAGAGTAAATAAAAGACATAAAACATTCACATTTTGATGTTAGTTAGATGGTTCACGTTCAACTTGAGATTGCCTTGGTTGAGAATGTGTATTTATTTCTCTAGAAATATTTATTGGAATATTGTTTTGCAAAGAATAAAAAAAGAAAACATGTATAAAATAAATAATATAATAGATCGAAATGTGCAAAATAATGTTTACTTAAAATACTTGTGTTGTTTCGAGACAGATAGTATGGACATACACTATAGGAGGGAGTACATTTTCTCTGGAATGAGGCTAAGGAATGGTAGATGAAATGTTGGCAATAAAATGTTCTAAATTTTCAACCATTTGGGCAAGCATATTACCATCACCAACAAATGAAATGTTGTTAATTGTTCAATGCCATCGTCGTGCATGTCTTCCATACTTCCTTCATGGTCCAAACATGGGGTTGCATTTGTAGAAGATTAGGGGTTGTGTGTTGTAGGTAGGGTATCTGTGTAAACACATTATCCTTGAAGAAGACTATTGTTAGGAGAGAGTGGAATAATAGAAAATTTTGGAGATAAAAAATAGTTAGGGAAATAAACATTGGTAGGAAAATTTGGAGATATAAAATAATTAGGGGAATAAACATTAGTAGGAAATGTTCTTCGCATGATATGAACTTAAAGTAATGATACTTGCAGTTAGTGGGATCATGATTATGAAGATTTATTTAACTTGTTGTTTTTCTACAATATACAACTCTTCTTTGTTTGTTTATTACATCAGTATTTGGTTGATACCACATATGTCGATTTTCATTGGCTCTCTCATGTGATGCAAGCCAATGTTAGAAATTGTAGCAATAAAGGCCCAATTTGACTTGTGCCTTAGTCAAATTGAGCAATTCGATTGTCCACATCGACAGGATGACTTAGATTGTAGTTAACTTGTGTGACATGGCCTTGTCTATTAGTAAGATTAATAAAGTTGAGTTATAGGCTTGGAGTAGAGTTGTGCATGTAGTGATTGCTAAAATTTAGCAATCTAGTTTAGTTGAACTAAGTTAGCTAAGCTCAATTCAATAGTTGAGTTAGTTGAAGGTCAATTGAGTAGTAGAATTGTTGTTAACTCAATGATCTCTCAGTTAAACTAGTCAATGAACTAAAAATAACCAAGACATGCAAGTAATTCGAATTGCCTAGTTGGAGTGGAGGAAAAGGCACACTGTAATTATCAATTGTATACTAGTTAAGTGTACATGCTTGGCATTGATGTAGGTTATCAATTTCTTGGGATTTGTGCAAGGAAATAGGGAATTCCCCTATTATTTAAGAGCCTAATTTCTCTTGAATTGCGCAAGGAAATAAGAGGAAGCTAGGGCCTTGAATTGGCTAAGTGTTGGCCATAACAGGATAGTCGACAAGAGAACATGCTTACAATGCAGGGTGTGCTTCAAGATTCAAGCAAAACATTGTAATAGTTTCTCATTCTCATCTGATTAATGAAAAGCAACGGATGGGTTTTTCCTAGTTGGGTTCCACTGTAAAACCATTGTGTTCTTGTGTTTTTGATGGTTGCATGTCATTGCATGTGTTTCTAAATTGTTATTTTCATTTTGTGGTATTGTAGAGGAAAATTGTAATCTCTTGTTTTCATTTCGAATTCATCAGTAGTAACAAATTTCTACTAATTTATACATGGTATCAGAGCACGGAATCACAAAAGAAACTAGTCAATAGAGCTTCTCCTTCAGAGATTTCAATTTGCAGATTCAGTGAAGCAAATTTTCTTCAATGCGAGAAAATGTCTTTCAATGGGTTGAGTTTGGAGTATGTCCTGGAGGGAACCTTGACTTTCATAGCTTGGAAGGATAGGATGGAAGTTGTACTCGATGATAATGGAGTGGTGGAGTACACAAAAATTGACATTCCAAAACCAACAATATCAGATGCATAACAGTTAGCGCAGTGGAAAAATGATACCACAAAATCCAGGAGGATCATCCTAGAGGCTGTGAGAGACCACATAGTATCAAATTTACATGGAAAGGAGACTCAATTTTATATGTGGAAGACCCTCACTTATCTATTCGAAAATAATAGCGATTCCATGAAATTGGCATTGAGGTACAAGCTTAGAAGCATCTGCATGCAGAAAAATGAAACCATTCCACATTACCTCTCTAGATTCACTCAGTGTCAATATGAGCTTGGAGTAGCTAGAGAAAATATACCATCTTTAGAGTTAGTGAGCCTAGATCTCCTATGCCTTCCAAAATCCCGGCACAGCTATCAGGACTCTGTAAATAGAAGGGAAAAATTGCCAAATTTGGAGATACTTTGGTCCAATTTAGTGTAGGAATAAATTTAGAGGAACACTAGATATGGAGTAACATCAAAAGATGAGGAGGAAGATAATTTTTCCTTGGTTGGGAGGGGCAAGAAACATAAGGGTAAGAAGGCCTAAAGCAAGCCAAAGTCCAAACAGAACAATGGAAAGAAGAAGGACCTAAGCAAGATAAAATGTTTTCACTGTCATGAATATGGGCACTATGTAACAAAGTGTCTGCATAAGAAGTATAAGAAGAAGCCTTCAGGAGGAGCAGGAGGTGAAACACTTGCCTCACAATTTGAATTATACTTCACCCTAATTGCATGCATGGCCAACACTGTAACGGGGAGTGTGTGGTACCTAGATTCAGGTGCCTCGTTCCATATGACAAGATGTAAATAATTATTTAGTACCCTAGAAGAGAAGGATCTCGAGATGCACATAGAATTTAGAGATGATGAGCGGTACAATACCAAAGGAATTGGAATTGTAATCTTTAAGAGGAAGTCAAGCTCCCATATTCATTAGAAAGATTTTATGTATGTACCGGGTCTGAAGAAGAGCTTGGTCTATGTAGTTGTATTGGAGGATAGAGGCTATGATGTTGTTTTCAATAAGGGGAAATCCTTTATGAGACATGTAATTACCCAAAAAGTGAAACAAATTGGAGTTAGAGTGAAAAATATTTACAAACTTGAGGTGGAAGCTTGCACTGCACTAAGTAGCAAGGCATAAAAGGTGCAGAGTTGAGATGTTGGAGAACTCTCGCACAAGTGCATGGGACACTTACACCATGGGGTCTTAAAAATCATGTGGTAGATTACCACCAGTCTCCAGAAATGTACCCTTCACTAGCATGATGTCTGCAAGGGATTCACATTGGGGAATATGTAAAATCCACCTTCCAGGGACAAGATAACAAAGCCGGAACAATCTTGGAGCAAGTCCACTATGATGTATGTGGACTATTTTCTATAGCCTCTATAGAAAAACACATGTATTATGTCATTTTTGTTGATGACTTTTCTAGAAAATGTTGGATATTCTTCATGCAGGAGAAGGATGAAGTTTTCTCAAAATTTGTTGAATTCAAAACATTGGTTGAAAAGAAGACTGGCCAGAAATTGAAATCCCCGAGAAGTGACAATGGAGGAGAATTTGTTTCTAGCACCTTCAAGGACTTTTGTGCCAAAGAGGGTATTAGAAGAGAAATGATAGCACCCCATAACCCACAACAAAATGGGGGTGGCTGAAAGGAAAAATAGAAGCATAGTGGGAGCAACAAGATCCATGTTGCATGATCAGGGGATGCCATTACATCTATGAGCAGAAGCATGCAACACCGCAGTTTATTTGCAGAACAAGAGCCCTCATAAAATACTTGGCATGATCACACCCGACGAAGATTTCTCTGGGAGGAAGCCAAATGTATCTCATTTTTGAATTTTTGGAGATATTGTGTATTGTCATGTCTCCAAGGCTAGCAAGAAGAAACTTGAGCCTGCAACTGAGGTTGGAGTCTTTGTAGGATACATAAAGACACCAGATAATTACCGGGTGTACTTGCCCTCACTCATAGTGATATTAGTGAGCAGAGATATCAAATTTGATGATGAGAAGGTTATGAGATGCTCTTTGGAGAGAGAGCTAAGTATCCCACCAGAGGAGGAGCCCATATAGAGCTTCAAGATGTTGTGGAGCAATCACATGTGGAGGAGAAAACACGAGGCTGAGTGGAGACACCCATTCAACCAAAATATTCCAAAGTGGGGAGGGAGAGAACCAGAGAAGTTGACAAATTGGTGCAGGATGCACTAGAGCATGTGGGAGCCCCTACATCTCAGCGTAGGAAGAGGAGGCCACCAGACAAGTACACTAGGTATATGGCTCTCATAACATAACTCATTGAGTCAGAGCCTTCCTCATTTGAGGAAGCAATTTCTCGGCCAGTGTGGGTTAATGCCATGGTGGAGGAGTATGACTCCACCATGAAGAACAATGTATGGGAGGTGGTGTCGAGGCTAGTGAAAAACTCAGTGGTGGGTTCCAGATGGATCTACAATGTGAAGCATGCAGCCGATGGAAGCATCGAGATGTACAAGGCCAGATTTGTGGCCAAAGGCTTCTTTGAGGTAGAGGGAATGGACTATGACGAAAATTTTGCCCCGGTGGCAAGATATTCCTCGATCATAACCATTTTAGCATTAGCTGTGCAGATGGGGTGGAAGATCCATCAGATGGATGTGAAGACTGCCTTTCTCAATAGAGTTGTTGAGGAAGAAATTTACATAGAGCAGTCAAAGGAATCTGAGACATATGACAAGGAGACACATGTGTGTAGACTCAGGAGAGCCCTGTATGGTCTCAAACAGGCGCCCTGATCACGGTACACTCAGAATGACATATATCTCAATGGATTGGGCTTCACCAAAAGTGAAGTAGATGCCAATATCCATCACATTGTGGTAGATGGCAAGTTGCTTATGTTGGTATTGTATGACTTGATACTTACAGGGGATGAGTAGTTGACCCACTCATGCAAGGAGGACTTTGCAAGAGAATTCAAGATGAAGGACATGGGCTTGATGCATTACTTCTTTGGGCTGGAAATATGGCAGGGTAATGGTGAGTTGTTTGTGAGTAAGGGGAATTATTCCTCCGAACTACTTCAAAGATTTCACATGGAGAACTGCAAGCTTAGGGACACACTTCTAGCTACAAAATGAAGGAAGGAGATTGCTTCTTTAGGAGAGGTAGTAGATGCTACCATCTATAGACAGACAAGGCCTGACATATGCTATGTAATTAATTAGTTGAGTCAAGCCATGGTGAAGCCTACCAAGCTGTATTGGAAGACAAAAAATCACGTGTTAAGATACCTCAGAGGCACAACTGAGTATGTGTTATGTTACAAGAGGACAAAGGGAGTGAAGCTCTAAGGCTTCACTAGTGCAATTTGGGCAGTGAGTCCATCATATAGGAAAAGTACTTCAGGTGTTATCTTCAGTGTTGGGTTTGTAGCTATTTCTTGGTATAGCAGGAAACAGAGGTCTATGGCACTCAACTCAACAGAGGTTGAATACATGGCTCCGATAGTGATTTATTGTGATAATCAAAGTTGTATTAAACTCTCTAAGAATCAAGTATTTCATGACATGTCCAACCACATTGATATCGGGTACCATCACTTGCGGGATTGCGTGCAAAGGAGAATTATGACGCTACAATACATTCCAACTGAGAAGCAGGATGCATATATCTTGACAAAGGCATTGTCAAGAGGAAAATTCAAATTCCATTGGTGCAGGATAGGGGTGGTGCAAAATACCTTTCTTGCTAAGAGGGAGTGTTAGAGATTGTAGAAAGAAAGGCTCGATTTGACTTGTACCTTAGTTAGATTGAGTAATTCGATTTTCCACATGAGCAGGATGACTTGGATTACAGTTAACTTGTGTGACATGGCCATGTCTACTAGTTAGATTAGTAAATTCGAGTTATAGCCCTGGAGTAGAGTTGTGCATATAATGATTTCTAAAATTTAGCAATCTAGTTCAGTTATTTTCAGTTGAACTCAGTTAATTGAGCTCAAGTCATTAGTTGAGTCAAAATGATCTCTCAGTTAAACTAATCAATCAGCTAAGAATATCCCATACATGTATGGAATTCGAATTCCCTAACTACAGTGAAGGAAAAGGCACATTGTAATTATGAATTGTATACTAGTTGAGTGTACAGGCTTGGCATTGATGCAGGTGATCAATTCCTTGGCATTTGCGCAAGGAAATAGGGAATTCCCCTATTATTTAGGAGCCTAATTTCTCCTGAATTGCATAAGGAAATAGGAGGAAGTTGGGGCCTTGAATTGGCTAAGTGTTGGCTAGAGCAGGACAACTAGCGAGAGAACAAGTTTATCGTGCAGGGTATGCTTTAGGATTGAAGCAAGACATTGTAATAGTTTCTCATTCTCATCTGATTAATGAAAAGCAACGAAGGGGTTTCTCCCAGTTGGGTTCCCCTGTAAAGTCATTGAGTTCTTGTGTTTTTGATGGTTGCATGTCATTGCATGTGTTTATAAATTGTGATTTCCATTCCACAGTATTGCAGAATAAATTTGTAATCTCTTGTTTTCAGTTCAAATTCATCAGTAGTAGCAATTTTTCTATTAATTTCTACAAAGAATGAGTCTTTGTAAATTACACCTACTTGTTCCTTCACTTGACATTTCTACAAACAATTACGAATATTTATAGAATTAAAAAATATTCAATTCTTAATAAACATAAAAAAAAATATTTAAACTTTAAAATTAATAAGATATAGATATGTAAACAATAATTGAATAATAAATTTTTGAATATTTGGATATACAGGGACATATGCATTGAAGTGCATTGGTCCATCTCACATATAGTACTTCTCACAAATAGTATAAGAATGTAAGTTTTTAAGAAAACTATAAAACAAATCGATATGACAATGACTTTCAATATATAGTAAAAAAGGTGAAACAACAGTGACATGTTTGAAAATGTGTGAGAACACATTTTTGGAAGCCTTAAAACCTAAGGCATGATATCCACAAGAAGTAATGATATGTCAACAATAGAATATGTATGTGGAACAAGTGAGAAAATATTTCCACTTTGATTAAGAGCATTGCAATGTTCAAGCAATGACAGATGGAACACAAATTTCTCTAACTTGGATACATTAACAACAATTAACGGGACACAAAAGCGAGTAAGTAAATCATATAATTTGAATGGTACTTCCATGTACTTGCACATTGGTACTTTCTTATCAACTGTAAAAAAAGGAACGTAGGCATGAAATCTATTATTAATATCTCCAAGAATGATATGCAATAAGGTCCATCTAAATCCCCAATCATCTTCAAAATACTCTAGGCTTTGTTCTTTGCAAGGTTGGCCAACTTGAAAATTTTAAATTTCCTTAAGTAACTAAACATTGGTAGAACCATCAATGAAGAGACAAATAAGCTAGTTCTTGTATAATGCCAATGACATACACCCTATGTCAATGATAGGAACAATGAATAACCATACACATTTTTAAAAATATCCAATCAATAGATAGTGTACCCATGTAGGGTAGTCATCACGATCTTTGTCTAAATACAACCAATAACCTTTTTCTTTATAGAAGATGGTCTCTTTTAAGGGAGTTATTCCACCGTAAAGAAGTTTTGTCCTCCCCAACACCATATCGATATTGCTACAAATGCAAAAATGTGATTGCATATTTTCATAAATATATTTCAGGAAAACCCAATAATATTTTCATGCACTAAATTTTTCTATAGATGAATCAAAATAAATGAATAAAATATTAATCAAAATAAATCAAACAAAATGAAATTAAAATGTTATGTATATTTTAATATGAAATCGAACAAATGAATGTTCATTAAATAAAAAATGAATATTCATTAAATATAATATGGATTTAATATGAAATCAAAGAAAATGATGTTCATCAGATAGAATATAGTTGTTAGATAAATTGAAAATGGATTTAATAAACCATGTTTACTCTATAAAATATAATGTTTATATGTTTTGATGTGAAATTAATGGAATAAAACATTAAATAAATTGAAATAAAAATATATTAAAACATAAAAAATGAATCAACTGAAATAAAACAAATTGAAATAAAAACATATTAAAATAAATGAAAAAAATGAAATATAATATAATGAAATTGACATGCTCAATATAAAGTAAAATAAAATGATGTTCATCAATTTTGTATTCATAAAATAATATAGATTTAATAAACAGAGTGGATTAAAATGAAATATTTTATATGTTTTAGTATAATATTAAATGGAATAAAACATTAAATTAATGTAAAGAAAAATATATTAGAAGATTAAAATGAATAAATTGAAATGAAATAATCAAAATATTTTATACGTTTTAATATGAAATTGAACAAAATGAATTAAACATAATGATATTGATTAAATATAATGAACATCAGTATCAATTTCATTAAACAAAATATGCATTTAAACATGGGTCATTAAATGAAATGAAATAATGGTTTATTAAACAATAGAATGAAATCAAAACTTGATTGATATACATGGCTGCCAAAGCTCGGAATAATGGAGCAACAAGCAGTTAAATGAGCCAATTAGCGATTTAGTGGAATAATGGAGCAACAAGCAGTTAGTGATTTAGTGGAATAATGGAGCAACAAGCAGTTAAATGAGCCACTCAGTCATTTAGTCTAGCTGCGTGCAGCTGGGGTGTGATCCAGTTAGAGTGTGGGTGCGCGCAGTTGGGCTATCACAATCCAACAACAATAGAGAGCAATCCAGTGGATACACTTTGTAAAAATGATTAAGAATAAAACTCAATATACATATATATATAAAAGCAATATACCTTGCGGGAAATCATTACATTAAAAACAAAATACTAAAATAAATAAATAAATATATATAAATTTTAAACAGCATTATTTAATTTTTAAGTCAAAACGCAAACTAATTGGTAGTGTGCATTATCTACCTGCGTGCGAAAATATAAAAATGATGTTTAAAGTTTTATCATCATAACTTCGTGTGAAAATATAGAAATGATATTTAAAGTTTTAATATCATAATATTAAAATAAATATAATACATTGTTTACATTATCTACTGAAAATAAAAAAATATAATTTTCTATTCACAATAATATTTGAATTCTGCTTTCTAGCGGAAAATGTGTTATATCTGATAGCATATAAATGGTAATATCCTCCCCTTTCATATTGCCTGGTTACCTCACATGTTCAAACATACCCTATGGAAGTTAAACGCGCACACATGGGGAGGTTAAAATTCCTTTCCATAAATAAAACATACAAAAACAGCAGAGTAAAAACGGGTCACAGAAAAACAGAGAGTTAATGAAGGTGCCTGGTAACGAGCCAATAGTAGCGTCTAGAACTGTCTTCACAACACTGGCTATTTGCTTATCCATATGCATATATACAAGGAATTATTGTGTATTTGCCGTAACGCCTGATGAGCTCCTTTCGTTCCACCGGGCGGGAGTGGGGCGTAGTAGTAGCAATAGTAGCTTCCGTCGCCCGATGGCCACTGCTATCAATTCTCACGCTCTTTTCCCTCTCATGAACTTTATCCCATCAAGCAGATCAGCTCCTCGTAAAAATCCCACCAAAAGGACGCGCAATTTCAATTTAAGTCTGATGGTCTGCGACAAGCTACGAACTAGAAACAACATGGACTCCGTGAATGGTGTATCCTCCAGAGCAGTAGCGCGAGAGGAGCGGGAGAGTTCATTAAATTTGAAATCGATATTGGAAAGATGCGCGTTCCTCTTGCGAGAAAGCATGGAGCATAGCTTAGTTTCGTGTACGAGCATGGCAGCAATCCTCTCCATTCTTACACTTAATGTCGTCGATATCGCCGACGCTAACGCTTTTGTTGTAACTCCTTCCCGGAAACTGCAAGCAGACGAGCTCGCCACTGTTCGCCTTTTTCAAGAAAACACACCTTCCGTGGTCTATATTACCAATCTCGCTGTCAGGTAACATTACTTTGCTGTTTTCTCTTTAGATTTCAATGGGTTAGTTCCCCTTATCTTTAGACTTCAATGGGTTAGTAACTGTGACATTGTCCAAAGATAGTCTTTGTTGCTTTTAGCAGGTAATATTGAGATAAACTGCCTACTGTTCAATTTTCTGTTTCACTGGCGCGGCTGTAGCCATTCCCATTTGTTCAGCGTAGTTGCCAAAGACAAAAACTTCACCCAAAATTCTGTAATTTTTGTTAAATTAAAGTTCAATTTTAGGCGAAACTCTGCAAAGTTTGTTGGTGAAGCTGCACACACGAAATTCAGAAACGGCTGTTGGTCCAAAGTGTTCGTTACTGCTTTTTTCCTTCTCAAATTTAAGGGTTAGTTTCAAAACGATGTTATATAGGGGTAAATTTGAACAAACTGTGCTTGGATAAGGTGTCCAAATTGTGTGCTGCATTAATCTGAATTCTTCTTATTGTTTTCCGCTGAAAATTTGAGAGCATTTGTATAGTAAAGCAACCAAAGTTGAGTGGTGGTGTGGCAACAATCAGTTGGAAGCGAGGATCTTTACGATGTTGTTGTGGCCTGGTTGCACTTGCAGGCAGGATGCCTTCACGCTTGATGTTTTGGAAGTGCCTCAGGGTTCAGGATCAGGGTTTATATGGGATCAGCAGGGGCATATTGTTACTAATTATCATGTTATTAGAAATGCGTCGGATCTCAGGTCAGTTTTATCCAACACTTATATATCAAATATCTAAGCTTGTTATATCTAAAGATGCCATGAGTAAAGATCTGAATCCTGTGAGTGTGAAAACCATGTTCTTAATACGTAACTGAGTATGCAGAAGATCATGTAAACTTTCAGGTTAGGCATGTAATCTGAAACGACCCAACTAAAACAGTGAAATGTCTGAGTTAAATTTTTTTTTTTTTTTTTTTATTTTTTTTTATTTTTTTTTATTTTTTTTTTTGTGGTTTACAGCAATTACAACCGGAAAACAGACACATTAAGATTTCAATTTAACCAACACATACATTACTGATGTTCATTCAGGAAATAACACCACATTTATATGCTTTAAATCTAAGATCAAGAAATAAGAAATACACGTGTACCGTACACTGAAGAGGCGCGATTTCGCTTGATCGGTTGTCGCGGGAAATTCCTTGTCGCTGGTCCGTCTGCGAGTATGTGATGCCGCACTTGATCCGACGAGACCCACCGGTTAACCTCCCAACCTACTCCTTGGGTACTCTTCTTCCCCGCGGACCCCCGAGCTGCAATGGGGTTGTACAATAGAGGAAGAGTCTAGCTGGCAGAGGAGAGCAACCGTAGCTCAAGAGTCCCCTCTCTAAAACCCTCAGCCTCACCAAACTCACTATAGCTTCGTAGTCACTGACTTCACAAAATATCGTCCATCCAACAATAGGGCTCCCACCAGTCCCTTGTACCATGGCCTGCCCCTTCTTTTATAAGATTTCTCATAGATGACACTTGGCATGTCATGCATAATTATAATATTTTTTTCTTTTTAATAGCTTGATTATTCACCCACCCATGTGTCATTCTCTCATCAAGGGTCCCCCAAAATTATTTACTTATCTTTTTAATTAAAACTAATATTTTCCTCACACAAGATTCCTATTTCTACTCCTAAATGTCTCTTTATTCCCCCCTTTTATTCCTTAAATTGAGTTTATTACTTGGAGTCAATTAAGGAGTTAAGATTTTATTCCCAATCTACTTCCTAAATTAACTCAGGTTATCTCTTAGAGGGATATTCTTATGCTGGTTGATGCCACATGGAGCTTCCCTATATTTCTCTAAATTTAATTTAATTTTCTTATTTTAACTCACCTTCCTCTTTTATTAATTAAGGTTTACTTGGTTTAGGATTAATCTTTAACCTTACAATATGCTTGCCTTCCCCTTTTTTCTAATTAAACCACCTAATCTACCTAGCATTTTCCAACATGGGGAGGGTAGAATTTTTAAG
>APFE030128362.1:19010-78252 GCA_000404065.3 Pinus taeda | reverse complement strand
GTGTCGTCAACTCGTCATGCGCGAGTGCTTCTGGTGGTTTTCCTGCCATACTCAATAATAATCAGTAACCAGGTTTTTCAGTGTTAGTCATTGTCATAATAGCATTAATTACCATCACCTGGCCATTCACATCACCGTTCATTGTGAATCAGAACTAATGTAAGTAGCTAACATAGGGGATACCTCCATCATGGCTAGCATCATCATAACCTTAATGGAACCATACATATAGATCAAGGCTATCATCATTATAGCATCAATAGAAACATGTCTATCCTTTACTACTACCACCATCATGATATCAATAGAGAATACACATAACCATTAATTATATCGTAATCATAATATTAATAGAGAACATACATAACCATCACATTCGCTGTTAATAGGGTCACGATTCTGGATCCTCGGCCTGAGTTACTCATAGACTAAAGTATGCAAGGTAATGTCATAATAGAGTCAGGAAACTAGGGTGGGCACTACATAATCACGTTTGGTTACAATTTGGCTAATTCTTAAATGCAAATTATATATCAGAAAAACTAACCTGGTTGGTTAAAGCAGGTCTCCTAGCTGGTTTCTTATCTTATTAGCAGTTTTTCCAGCGCCCCTATGAAAGGTACTGTATCCTAGCTAGTGTTAGTTGTGCGAATGACGAGTAGCGATGGTTAGGTGCTGATAATGGCTCAGATTCCAGATGGGTATATCCACCTAACCTTAGTTAAACAATGAACCTTATTACAAATGAACTCCGGGAACATAGTAATAGATTGTGCTATGGGTCCTAGTCCACACGCCATTTATTTAGTTGCGTCTATTCCAATAAAAATGAAGAATTTAGATGCAGTAGTAGTATTCGGACTCTGTTTTTCAATCTTCCAAAACATACTCCTAGGCATTAACCTCGGAAAATGTCCAAACCAACCTTGAGCGCTTGCATTCAAAAGTGGACCCTAGTAAGCTTAGCTCGCTTAGCTCCTTAAGTTGTCTTTGTGTATATCTGTTATGAGTTTTCAGGTTATTCTGGGTTGTGTGAACACTCACAAAATGTGCTGGATTTGTGAAATTTTACGTTCTTCTGTAGATTTCATTAAATTTGTATAAATAAACAATATTGATTATTCCAATTATGAGTTAAAGCAATGATCTCGGAGAAAAGGGGCCTGCTTTTGTTTCTGCAAAATATACACTCCTTCCCCCTGCACATTCCAGGGATGTTGAAGTTCCTTTGTCCGGTGCTTGTAATTAGAGCATGCGGCCTTATTTTCAGGAAGAATGTAGCTTTTCTAGATGCTTCATCTACATGCATGTCCTTTGTGATTCAACTTCACGCCGTGCCTAGCAAGATAAGGCAATTCATGATTCCCTAAACAAAACAATCTTAGTTCTGAACTTTATGTTACTTCTCTATTACTAATTGTATTTCTAGGCAAAAGTAAACTCAATGAATAAGAGCTGCAAAATAGATCCAATAAGGAATCAATACTAGTTATCACAAAAGTTTATGCGAAAGAGAAAGACTGAGAAACTGAAATAGAAAAGTGAAGAAACTGGCATCTGTTCTTTGATAAATCTACTCTAAGCTATCAAGCGTAGTGTATAAAAACTAAAAGGTCTCTCTGGGCTCTACACTTAAATTATTGCATTTATGAGAGGTGTGCTTAGAGAATGCCGGACTGGAGCCCCGGGTGGGCATGCAAATTGAAGCCCATCAAGAGTATGATCTCTGTAAATTTCTTCTCTGGTTTTAATATGTTTGGTCATATTTTATTTTTATTTTACACCGTGTAAGGCAGAATACCTGCTGATCCTTTAATGGTGAGAACTGTGATAGCAGGCATTCTCGTCCAATGAGGGAGACATTCAGCATCATGCTAAGTTCATCTTTGTCCACAATCTACTCATTTGTGGATATGTATTGGAGCTCTATTGCTCCTCTCTGCATTATGTTTTGGATGAAGTGACTTGGCCATGTCCTTTTGGCTTTTGAAGCCTCATTGCTTCATGACTTGTGATATTCCTGCAAACACTAACTTTATCTCATGAGATATATCATCCAACTTTACAACACAGGTACCATATGCTTTGCTGTGATCCATTGTATATGCCTTGGCTCAACCATATATTGATTTAGGGTGTTTATTGTAAACATAGTTTAAAAAACCGTTTTTAAAAATCGGTTACCGGTCTAACCGGCCGGTTAGCAAGCCCACCGGTCTAAACCGGCCAAAAAACCCGGTTTGAATGCCCATTTCTCCATTTTTTTGTCCTAACCGGTGAAAACCGGCCGGTTTAGGATGGAACCGACCGGTTTTAGGCACGTCCACCGTAAAGTTAAAAAAGCATATTTTTGACTGTGTTTCAGGGGTTTTGGGGGGAAACTAAGGGTGTTTCAACCCTAACAATGTTGGCAATTAATGGTAATGTTAAATTCTTAAAGTAAAAGTGACATTTCCTTTAATTTTCATTTTCATCCTTTTACTTAAATTTTTAACATTACCATGAAATGACTCGAGATGTTTGAGAGTGGTTTCGATCTCATTGGATTTCATATGGAGAAACTAGAATTTTAGATTTCACTCAAAATTCAGCAGACTTAATGGTTTTCAGGATTTCATGGTTTGGGGGTAAACAATAAATGCAATCGGAGCTCCAAATGATGAGCAAAACTCCTGATCTAGATCCTATTGTGTTGGACGATATTGATCCAACATCAGAATGGGTGGAGGAGACTGAAGAACCTGTGTTTGAGGCTGATTTTGATATCGACATGGCTTTAGCGGGGGATGACGCAAATTATGTGGTGGCATCAGAACTAGGATCAGTAACGACATCAAGGAAAGGCAAAGAACCAATGGAAGGCACTAGTCATGCAGGTGGACAAACTCGTGCTTCCATTAGGTCCACTTCTATTGTAATTGGTGGCATTGATACTGAGGTTGCAAATCAGGCTAAGGCATCCTCAGACTTTGAACCAGATGATGTCTATGTAGCTCGTGATGATGATCATGTGTCTAGTAGTGGTGATGAACTTGATGATTGATCATGTGTACACTATAGACTTGTAGTAGGCCAATGGCCTCATAGCTTGCAACATTGTTTTTGGACTTTATAGGCCATTTAGAGCCTCATTTCTTATGTATTTTGTTATTTTGTCGATGATATGTATTGCTCTCGGTGCCATTTTGATATATTCACCTTTACATGGTGTATAAATGAGCAAAATTTGCATATTTTGTCTCTATTGGCTTGGAATCATGGTTTTACATCTTAAAAATAGTTTTGTTTCATTAAAAATTAATTATTTAATGTATTTTTTTAAAACCGGTTCGTTTAGACCAAACTAGTCCCAGTTAGACCGGTTCCGATCGGTAAACCGGTTCATTAGGTGGACCGGTCCGGTCACCGGTTCCGGTTTTAAAAACTTTGATTGCAAAGCGAATATTTGGCCTGGTGTTAACTAGGTACATCGAGAATCCAATTGATTGCCTGTACATTGTGGGATTCACCAGCTTTGAATCTTCAATTTCAAGAAATAGTATATCTGCTAAAATCCTTCATTTTGATCTTCGAGGCCAAACTCCCTCTAACATTGAAGCAAATCCTCCTGCCACTACTGCTTCCTTTATCACGCAAACAAACCTTTTGCTAAAGTTGTAAGCAAGTCCTTCTACTGTAGCTACTGCCTCTTATTGCGAAAACCCTCTTGTCACAAACTTTGCTTCATTCTTTTCGATGCTACTAGAATCATTGCCTTGGCAGCCTCCACGATGTACTTGCAAACCTCATTCAGGAGGCTATGGAAGAAACAATTATGACCAAACAAAGATTGTGACACCCTCCTCCCACATCTACCCAAGTAACTGGCCAACCAAAGTAAACATGCGACCAGAGGCTACTATGATCATATTCAACCTCCTATGTGACTTTAAGGAAATGGAATCAACGGAAACACAACATACAAACCTTCCACATTAGCTACAGGACCCCTGAGAACCATCACAACCCTTCAAACAACCTGCCCCTGGGTCCCACTGAAGTTTTTGATCACTTGGTCTCTGGACGCTCTCATACTATAGGCTTGCCAGCGTCCAGGAGGCTCTGGATGCTCTCATGCTATAGGCATGCCAGCGTCCAGGGACTATTTTGTTTAAATCTGTGCCAGCATCCCTGGGATTTAAGCCACGTTTTAAATCCCAGAGCCTAGGTCATTGCCCATAATTGAATGACATATTCAGAACAATAAAATATCAGGGAAACAATGTTGCACAAGCAAATAGTTGAACAATTCCTTAACCAAACCTCTACTAGCCATGACAGGCATTTCGTCAAACATATCACAAATATTTAATCTACAGGTGTAAACAACAGATTTAATTGCTAAGAACCTATGTTCCTTCATATCATTTGCTGCATTATCATCTATTAGTTCATAAATACATTGTTCATTCATTTATAAGTAAAAACATGATGAGGGCCATACATAGCCATTGTCATAAAACACATATATAACTAGCATAATAGAAACAGAAATACCAATGAAATCATAGCCATATGATCCACATATAAATCAGTATAATACTCATAGAAATATAAGGAGAAATAATCTCATTAATGATGCAAGATCCAAATCCGGGATGGGACTACCACGTTTCACCTGACCATAGAATGGCTGAGCCAAATCTCTTTTCAGCCATTCACCCCCATGCCATATTCCAAGCATGAATATGAAACTCAAACCAAAAGAACCAACTAGGGCATCTCGAGGTTAAAGCACCTCACCATCATCAATAGAAACCATGCTTTATCGTAATACATCCTGGATCACTAGACCAACACAATAAACATGTCATAATAGACTTTACCATGATCTTCACCCAATCACTAGGACAAACAAGCATGGATGACACCGGATTTCTCCACCTACACCGTGAGGAATTTACCACAATCCAAACCTGGATCACTAGGCCCTAAATCGAGACCCACTCTCCAGGCTTTACCGCATATCCCAAACCCAAGATTACTAGGGCTAACGAAGAGCAAACCACCTCTTGGCTTTATCGAAAATCTTGCTATTCATCGACAAGGACTCCTAGGCCCACTGAGGCAACACAATCCTGGCTTTACCGCAACCCACAGTCTGGCTTAGGGGTCATTAAGCTAGTGGCTTTACCGTGATCCACAGTCCGATTCAGGAACCACTAGGCCATGTGCTCTATCATTCAAAGATCCACCTCACTTAGCTTCGAATCCTTCCAACAATTTAACTCAAACAAAACATGAGAACTACATCACACCATGGCTATTTGGAAATGGCAAGGCTAGGCTGAAAACATTGTTACACCTAGCAAAATTCATGCCATAACAGCAAAAGAACCACATGCAGTACCATGCATGCCAAATCTAGCAAGGAAAATACACACGCAAATTGAAACCTGCAAAGAATCATGCTGTAGCTGTTTGATCCTGCTTTTCCCTACTTGATCTTTGCTTCCTCTTGCCTTCTTTGCCTTTTTTGATCCAATGCCAAAATGCTCCAAGAAAACTCTAAGTGTCTAAGAGTGAGAGAGAGAAAATAATGAGAGAATTCAAAAACTGAATTAACAAAAGGTTACCAATTGATCATCATAATATTTTTATTAATGAGGCTTCTAATTTCTTCATTTTCCATTATTTTCCTTCATTTTCCTCCTCACATGCAACCTGTGACTTTTCACTTCCCTTTTCTCCTACTTTCCATTATTTTCATAAATAAATGTGCTAAAAATGCCATTTTGCCTTTCCAAAGCCTTAGCCATTGCCTTTGCCAATTTTCTTAGCCATAATAAACCTATGAACACCCACACTAGGATGTATTGCCCAACATTCAGCTTGGAATAAGTGTCCCATCAATCGTGGTTATTATTTTTGCCTTTATTAACTTTTATTGCATGGAATTTTCACCAGGGCTATTACAGAACCCTCTTGGGGGAAATCGTCCTTAGTGTTCAACCACACGTATACTTCAGCAAAACCGTTGAAAAGAAAACATATTGCCCATGGAGCTTTATAATATAACTTGATGCAATATTTACAATCATCACCCTACTGAGAAGCAAACCAACACGACATAACAACATAATGACATGACACCCATACCGCTTATTGGAGCTTTATAACATATCTCATGGCGGTATTTACATCCATATACATATGTACATATACCAAAACATCACCAAACATGTACCAAAACCTAAGTCACCTGACATGGGGATTCGGGACACGTAGGATTCGAGATTCGTGGTGTCGGATTCGGACACGCTGACCCAATTTTAATTAATGATACAAATTTATTGATTTCAAACATAGATCTTCATCTATAGCTATTAGCATGCATAGTACATACAAAATTCAAATAAATGTCAATGGTACTAGTCACATAAATGATAAATCTATTAAAAATTTAAATCATGATTCATAATTCATAACTGAAAGACAACTTACAACTACATGATAGTAAGATAAACACACTGACAATTGTAGTTTTCTCATTAAGTCATCAAATCAAAATGTGTTACATAGGTAGTGTTGGTGTAATGCCAATGGCAAATAGAGATAAAAAATATAAAACAACTACAGGTATACAAGCCACAAGGCATCAATCAGCATCATTGTCCCCATCATCATGGTCCCCACTGCTCTCCTCTGCATCCTCCTCCTCCCCTGTATCCATAGTCGTCTCTACATCTGCTGGTATGGAGGTTGACCCCTCTAAGTCATCAAATCTAACAGGCTCTAGCACTGGATCATTGAGATCCATGTTGGCCAATGCCAACTCAACAGTGGTGTCCAGACCCATATCATCAAGAACAGTGTTACTTGGGAGCGGGAGCGAAAGCGGGGAGCGAGAGCGAAAACGGGAGCGGGAGCGACATATTCAGAAGCTCTTGGTTTGGTGGTCTTGATTAAATACGAGTTCCATACCCTAATACATGACAAAATTCAATGGAAACATTGCAATCCCCCAATCCTAAAATCCTGAAAAACTGATAAGTCTGCTGGATTTTGAATGAAATCTAAAATTCTACTTTCTCCATATGAAATCCAATGAGGCCGGAACCACTCTCAAACATCCTAAGTCATTTCATGTTAATGTTAAAAATTTAAGTAAAAGGATGAAAATGAAGATTAAGGAGAATGTCGCTTTTACTTTAAGAATTTAACATTACCATGAATAGCATATCAATACTAGGGCCTAGACTTGATCATGAAGCTACCAAAATGCTCTACTCCTTGCTGCAACAGCACAAATCCCTTGCCAAATGAAAATATTAATGAGCAAACACGCCCTTTTCTTTCCCGCACTGAGCTTAGCGAGTCCTGGAAACAAGACACGTGTCCCAAAATCGCGACACACTTTTGAAAATCATGACACGACCTCGGATTCGACGTGTCGGAAATGGACACGACGTGTCATATGATTTGGACACGAATTCGGACCGAATCGTGTCGGATTCGTTGGATTCGAGATTCGTAGGGGGTTTAGGACGAATCCGGTGACTTAGACCAAAACATATACCAAAGGCATATGCCAAAGCACCATACTAAAACTGCTTTGCCTCAACCAACAAACAATGAAGGATACATAGCCCACATCTGATCCGCCATCTCCCATGTAGCTTGATCGGCCCTAAAGTGCTTCCACTGCACTTTGACCTACTTGATTGCTCTGTTTAGGAGCATGAGCACATTTTTCTGCAATATACACTGAGGCTTCGGCTAGAATTATCCATCTGGTTCCACCTGCAATACAAACTAGTCAATCACATGATCAACATCTTTAACATATTTCTTAAGCAATGACACATGGAAAACATCATGGACTTTCACTGTCAGAGGCAACGCAAGTCGATAGGCTATTGGCCCAATCCTCTCAAAAATACTGAAGCGTCCACAAAACCGTGGTGCCAGCTTAGCACTTGATCTAATCCGCAAGGAGCTCTTCTTCGGTTTGATGCGCAAGTACACTTGTTCCGCAACCTGGAACTCCTTGAACAACCTGTTCCGATCTGCATAGCTCTTCTGCCTATCTTGTCTTGCCTTTAGATTCTTCTTGATTCCCTGCATTTCCTGTTCCATGTTTGCAAACATATCTGGTCCAATCAACACCCTGTTAACTGGATCACTCCAACTAACATAAGTATTGCAACTCTGCCCATACAATGCCTCAAATGGACTCATCTTCAAAGATTTCTGATACCCATTGTTGTAAGCGATCTCTACCAGTAGAAGGTACTCTTCCCACTTTCGCTGTTGATGCATCACATACATCCTCAACATGTCCTCCAATATCCGGTTGACCCTCTCTGTCTGTTCAGCTGTCTGCGAATGATAAGTTGTACTGGAGGCCAACTCTGTGCCCAAACCTGCAAATAACTCCTTCCAAAACTTGGAAGTGAACTTTGCATCCTTGTTTGACATAATCTTCTTTGGAACACCATGCAATCTGACCACATCCCTAATGAATACCTATGCTACATCGCTAGCTGAGAATGTAGACTTTACAGGAATGAAGTGTGCAACCTTTGTCAACTTGTTTTGCTGCCTCACTGTCTTCAACAATCCTATGATAAAGTCCATGGAAATGACCTCCCATTTCCATTCTGGAATCGCAATCGGCTGTAGCAGTTCACCTGGATGTTTACACTCTGCCTTCACACATTGACAATCAAAACACCTAGCCACAAACCTTGCTATATCCTTTTTCAGATTCGGCCAATAATAAAATTTCTTCACTGTGGTCAATGTTTTCTGATAACTTGGGTGACTTGAATATGTTTTCACATGAAACTCTCTCAAGATCACCTTCTTGAGCTCACTACTGTCTAACACATATATCCTGTCTCTGAATCTAACCAATTTATTTGCCGTTAGACAATAGTCCACCTCTTGTGCACCTGCACCTGTACCTGTACTGTCACATGTACTACCACCTGTACTTGTATCTGTACTACCACATGTACTTGTACCTGTACTATCGCCTGTACCTGTAATAGTACTCTGCTGCAACCTGTGCACAGTGTCCATATACCTGACATCCCGCTGACTTGCCTACAAGATCCTATCCTGTAAGTTTGTCCCATAAGAGCTCATAGCTGCTAAGTGATTTACCTGTATCCGCCTGTTGAGAGCATCTGCCACCCTATTCTCCTTTCCTTTGATGTACCTGATCTCGAAGTCAAACTCACTGATTGTGGCCAACCATCTAGCTTGCCTAACGTTCAAATTCGGCTGATCAAACAAATACCTCAACTCAATGTGATCACTGATAAGTACAAATCTCCTGCTAAGAAGATAGTGCCTCCACATCTTCAATGCATGTATGATTGCTGCTAGCTCAAGATCATGTGTCGGGTAGTTTTGCTCGTGTTCGTTTAGTTTTCATGACTCATAACATATCACCTGTCCATCCTGCATAAGGACTCCACCAAGTACTTTCTTGCAAGTATTTGTGCATACTATAAACTCTTGTTCGGATCTACAATCTTTAACACTGGTGCATGTGTCAACAACTGCTTAAGCTGCTCAAAACTGGTCTCGCACTCCTCTGTCCATTCAAACTTCTTACCTTTCTTTCACAATGATGTAATAGGATAAGCGATTTGTGAGAAGTTTCTGATGAACCTCCTGTAATAACCTGCCAACCCCATGAAAGATCTCACCTTGTCCACATTCTTGGGAGCTACTCACTCCATGATGGCCGTTATCTTTTCTGGATCTACTGCAATGCCCTCCTTGGAGACAACATGTCCAAAGTAATGTACCTCAGTCTGAAAGAAATTGCACTTGCTGAGCTTAGCATACAATTGATGCTCTCTCAACAACTTCAACATTGCTGCTAAATGCTCGACATGCTCTTCCTCATTTCTAGAATATACCAATATGTTATCAATGAACACAATAACAAACTTATCCAAATACAGACGCAACACACTATTCATCAAGCACATAAATGTAGCTGGAGCATTAGTGAAACTAAATGGAACTACAACAAACTCATAATGCCCATACATGGTCCGGAAAGCTGTCTTGTAAATGTCCTCCTCTTTGATGCGTACGTGATGGTATCTTGACCTCAAGTCGATCTTAGAGAACACTGTTGTTCCCTTCAACTGATCAAACAAGTCATCAATCCTCCGTAACGGACACCTATTCTTGATGGTCACTTTGTTCAATTGCATGTAGTCAATGCATAATTTGAGAGTACCATCCTTCTTTTTTACAAACAATACAGGTGTGCCCCAAGGTGATACACTTGGTGTAATGTATCCTTTGTCCAACATTTCCTTTAACTGTAGCTTCAACTCTACCAACTCTGGAGTGCTCATCTTGTAAGGTGCTTTTGATGTTGGAGCTGCCTTTGGCACTAATTCAATAGAAAAGGCTTCTCTGTGAGGTGGCAACTCTGAAATGTCCTTAGGAAACACATCCTGAAACTGCTGTAGAACTGGGTACCTGCTCAAAACATCTATATCCTCAAATTCCTTACCTTTGTCACTAGAAATGTGCACTGCAAATAACCTACGCTCTTTCCTGCGACTACGCTTTGCCTACATAACTGTCACCATCCTAACTGATGTGGCCTTCTTCTTTCCCTGCAAGACTTTTGGTTCCCCATTGTCATCCACACACTCAATTGCTTTATCATAACAATCCACCTTGGTTCTATGAAGATACAACCAATCCGTGCCCAACAACATACTGTATGATCCCAATGGTAATACATTCAAATGTGCTGCGGTAGACATACCATTCAAATTAAATGCACAAGCTCTTACCCAATGATGAACTCGCTTCTTTGTACTTGTAGCCAACTGCACTAACTAAGATTTTGCATGCAATTCCTTACTCAAACCACACTTATCCACTAAGTCGGGACTAACATAGCGATAATTAGATCCAGGGTCAATCAAAATAGAAATAACTTGATTACAAAGCTTACCGTCCATCTCAATGATAGATGCTCGATGGTTTGCCTATTTGCTATCCAATGCTACATAAATATAAGGAACGCTTTGACCAACATCCCCAACAGTCTGTGCCTCCTATGCACTATATATCTAAGGCCTACCACCCTAATTCTGAGGACAATCTCTCTTGAGGTGTTCCTAATTGCATGTCCAACACTCCAACCGACTAGTACCCTCACCTCTATGCTGCTGCTGTGAATCATGTTCCTGTCTAGCTGCATTAAACCTCTTTTGTGGTGCCACATTTTCTTTCTCATCTGCATTCTGAGGCCTTGTTCTTTTCGACTGCCATTTACCTTTACCTTTGTCTTTCGCTTTCCATCCTTGCTGTGATTCATTCTTACGCTTTGATTGTTCATAGCAATGGTTCAATTTCCCAATAACTTCTTCAAGTGACCGAGGCTCATCATACTCAATCCAATCTCTAATGGCAATCCACTGACAAATCACTGAACTTTAGCCTTCTCATCTTTAAGATACGGTACATACCTCAATAGCTCCAGAAACTTGGTCATGTACTCTTCATCTATCATTGATCCCATCTTTAACTCATAGAACTCTTTGGCCTTACTGTCGTAGTACCTTTCTGACAAGTATTTCTTCCTAAAAAGCCTCTTGAATTCATGCCAACTCAAGTCATCTATCTCGATGTCTCTGATCCGCTTCACATCTTCCCACCAAATGTCTCCTGTACCTTTCAAGCTGAAGATCGCTACTCTGGCCTCCATGTTATCTGTGTAATTATGCAACTCAAAGAATTTGTTCATCTCAAATATCCAAGCCTTTGCATCTTCCGACTTCTTCACATCTCCATCAAAAGTAGGTGGCTTTGCTTTCTTAAATTCATCTGGCAAGTATCCCCTAACACTCCTTTGGTAACGATGATAACGATGACGGTCATGATGTCTATTAGAACCAGAACTAGAGTAGTACCTGTATCTATCACCTCTCCTATTTGGAGTATCCAACAACCTGCCTTCTCTAATAGTGTCATCGCTATCTGAAATGTGGCCACCATGAGACCTATTGCCATATGCCCCATTATTTTTCAATCCTGTCCGTTGTTGATCCAAAGTGGCCCTTGTCATTGCAATTCTGACATACTCTGAAGAAGTATAACATTAACCTCTGCTTGTTTCTCTTGTGCCTATATGATCTGGTCATTGTCTGCCTTACAACTCCTTATTTCTTCTTTCAAGTTTTTCAATGTGTCTACCAAATCAGAATAGTGCCCAAAACCATGCTGCTCATTTGATCCATAGGGAGAGTCTTTGTAGTCTACCATCTTGCTAGCCATTTGATCTTTCTCCTGTAAGGCATACTATGTCAGCAACACCAAATCACAATAAACCAATGTACCTTAGCATAGCTCGAGGAGGATGTCGCATTTGCAAGATCATCGGATCAACGTGATACATGTATAACATAATCATAACATCATATAGACATATACAAATAAGTGCATCAACACATAAGCATCATTCTAGCTAGAGTCCAGTCATCAATGCATGACCATATTGATTACACATGCCATGACCTCATGCATGACAACAACCATTACGCCACTTTACATACGGCCACATGCAAACATCAACATGCATAATCAATGCGAAATCACCCACACTCACGCATAAACACATATAATCGAGCGTAAACAAACAATACTTGAAACCAAGCTTACAAGAATGATACATGTAACCAAGCACACAAGAATGTAACCAAACATACAAAAATATAACCAAGCATAAAAAATGATACATGTAAGCGACATATAACAACATGTAACTAGTCATACACTCATGACAATGCATCCCACAACAACAACATCAATTTCCACATGGCAATATCACTACAAACATGATCAATACCATGCAATGCAACAAGCACATGGAATGCAAGCATAAGAGACACACATGCAACCCACATGCATGCATGACCAACACACACGGCCCATCCAGTTCGAGGGGTGAACCATGCTCTGATACCACTCTCGAACATCCTCCTCCCACATCTACTCAAGTAACTGGCCAACCGGGGTAAACATGCGACGAGAGGCTACTATTACCAGATTCAACTTCCTATGTGACCTTAAGGAAATGGAATCAATGGAAACACAACATACAAACCTTCCACATAAGCTATAGGATTCCTGAGAACCATCCCAACCCTTCAGGCAACTTGCCTCTGGGTCCCACTGAAGTTTTTGATCACTTGACCTCTGGATGCTCTCAAACTATAGCCTTGCGAGCATCCAGGAGGCTCTGGACGCTTTCATGCTATAGGCATGCCAGCGTCCAAGGACTATTTTGTTTAGTTCTGTGCCAACATCCCCGGGATTTAAGCCACGTTTTCAGGCCCAGAACCTAGGTCACTGCCCAGAATTGAATGACATCTTCAGAACAGTAAAATAATAGGGAAACAATGATGCAAAAGCAAATAGTTGAACAAGCCCTTAACCAGACCCCTTCTAGCCATGACAGACATTTTGTCAAACATATCACAAATATGTAATCTATAGGTGTAAACAATAGATTTAAGCATAAGGATCTCATACTTATCTGAGAATCGCTAAGAACCATTGTTCCTTCATATCATTTGTTACATTATCATCTATTAGGTCATAGATACATTGTTCATTCATTTACAAGTAAAAACATGATGAGAGCCATACATAGTCATTGTCATAAACACATATATAACCAACATAATAGCAACATAAATACCAATGAAATCCTAGCCATATGATCCACATATAAATCAGTATAATACTCATAGAAATACAAGGATAAATAACCTCTCATTAATGATGCAAAATCCAAACCCGGGATGAGACTACCACGTTCCACCCGACCATAGAATGGCTAAGCTAAATCTCTCTTCAGCCATTCACCCCCATGCCATATTCCAAGCATAAATGTGGGACTCAAACAAAAAATACCAACCGGGGCATATCGAGGCTAAACCACCTCATCTTCATCAATAGAAACCAGGCTTTACCGTAATCCATCCTGATCACTAGGCCAACACAATAAACATGTTTAACAAGATTTACCATGATCTCCACCCGATCACTAAGCCAAACAAGCACGGATGCCACCGGATTTCTCCACTTACGCCGAGAGGAATTTTCCTGTCTCCTAGTCTCTCAGGCTTTACCATAATCTAAACTCGGATCACTAGGCCCTAAACTGAGACCCACTCTCCAAACTTTATCGCATATCCCAAACTCGGGATTACTAGGGCCAGCGGAGAGCAAACCACCTCTTGGCTTAATTGTATATCATGCCATTCACTGGCACAACACAATGATAGCTTTACTGCAACCCATAGTCTGTCTCAAGGGTCACTAGGCCAATGGCTTCACCGTGATTCACAGTCTGGTTCAGGGACCACTAGGTCATGTGTTCTATCATTCGAATATCCACCTCACTCAGCTTCGAATCCATCCGACAATCCAACTCAACCAAGACATGAGAACCCCATCACACCATGGCTATCTAGAAATGGAAAGGCTAGGCTGGTAACATTGTTACACTTGGAAAAACCCATGCCATAACAACAAAAGAACCACATGCAGTACCATGCATGCCAAATCTAGCAAGGAAAATACACATGCAAATCGATACTTGTAGAGAATCCTGTTGTAGCTACTTGATCCTGCCTTTCCTTGCTTAATCTTTGCTTCCTCTTGCCTTCTTTGCCTTTCTTGGTCCAATGCCAAAATGCTCCAAGGAAACTCTTAAGTGTCCAAGAGAGAGAGAGAGAAAATAATGAGAGAGCTCCAAAGCTGAACTGGCAAAAGGTTACCAACTGATCCTCAGAAGCCTTTTTAGTAATGAGGCCTCTATTTTCTTCATTTTCCTTCATTTTCCTCCTCACATGCAACCTTTGACCTTTCACCTCCCTTTTCTCCTAATTTCTTTCATAAATAAATGTGTCAAAAATGCCATTTTGCCTTTCCAAAACTTTAGCCATTGCCTTTGCCAATTTCTTTAGCCATAATAAATCGATGAACACCCACACTAGGATGTCTTGCCTAACATTCAACTTGGAATAAGTGTCCCATCAACCGTGGTTATTATTTTTGCCTTTATTAACTTTTATTACGTGGGATTTTCACCAGGGATGTTACAAAGATGACAAAAACAAGACGCTGGCCAAAGAATTGAATAATAATAGTAATCAAGGGAGAAAGATATGAATTACTTATCTTATGATTAAACTGCTTGAGAATTGAAGGGAGTTGTCGATTCCCTCTTAGTCCTTGCTTCCTTGTAGAAATCAATGAATTCCATTTGCAATCTCATCACACTTGGATTCTTTTTCTTCTTCTGAGGTCGATGGTCATTTTCATTGTTAGCATCTGTTGCTAATGCATGATTTGTAAGGGCTAGGGTTTCTTGATTAAGTCGTGCATCACATAAATTCTAGGTTTTTCTCTAGGGTTTCATCTCACTACCCCTAGTACTTTCTTATTCAAGAATTCAATACAAGATGTAGCCTCTAAGTCTTCTTATGGACGTGCTTTTATCTTGTTAGCTCCTCTAGAACTAGGCCTTTGATTGACCTAAAAAATCCTTAGCCTCTAGTGACAGCCTAGCCTCTTCAAGGTTGAACCCAAAATTGTCATAAAAATATCCTCTTGTCAAAATCCCTCTGATGACATTTTTGTCTTTGTATATATCAGCAAAAGATTTATCTCCATTTGGACCAACGAATGATTCAATATGATCACTAACATTTGTATTTGAATTATGTTTACAGTCCGTCATATCATCAAAGTGGCTTGATATAAGGATAGGATTATTTTCAAGCTTATTAAATGTCTGAGGTAGAACTACAATTTGAACCTAAAATATCATCTTCTTGATGCCAATATTCTTTGCTATCCTCACTTGAACAGGTTGTGTGAGGCTGCTAGTAGTGCACAAACCTTTCATGTTGTCCTTCTAAGGCTTGTACAAATTGCTAGGGCAATGTTTGGGTGTAGGCCATAATTTCCCTATTCAGGTTCCTTGTTGTCACAACATTATTATTTTCTCCATTCCCTAGATTCCAACATTTTTTGAGTGCTTGATCTTGGTTGTAATCATAGCTTAATTCATTGATAGTTTGTATCTTAGCTTTGAAAATGGATCTTATGCCATATCCCCCATTCTTGTCACTTCCTCTTTTGCACTAATGTCCATACTTTGAAATGTTAGTTAACTAGAGGCTCTATCGAAAGAATTTTGGTAAGGTACGTTTGTTAGAAGAAAGGGGTAATAGCTAGCTTGAACTGTTGCTTTAAAAAAATAGTTGAAAGAGCCTTTCTCCTTAGCTCCCTCTGGTTTAGGAGTAACTTCTTTGAATCAAATCAACATTTCCTCTACGATTTGTCTTCCATTCTAGGGCTTGAGAACATTTGGCAAATGACATACTTTCCCAAGCTTGGCTTCTTCAAGTTACTTTGATGACTGCTCTTTCACCAAGGCTCTGATACCACGTTGATTTTTTGTAAGAGAAACTGATCTTCTAATCTGATAATTACTTTCCAATGATTGTTTGATCATGTTAACTTATGCCACATGTACCATTAAACAATTATACATAGAAAATCTCAACAATAATGTTGGAATTTCTAAGTCTTTAACCCGTTAGAAACCCTTCATGTACTTTCCGATTTATTCATACCTACTTGTTCTGTTAATTAAAGTTATTTACCATGTAAACACTGGAAATAAATACAAGTACATGCTCAACACGTTACACATCATCAACTGAAGGAAACAGAAACAAGTACACAAGTGACAGCGTTGTTTTTGGACTAATGTCCCTAGAAAAACCCAATGCGGGAAAACCGGCGCAGCTATCCGAGGGTTTGATTTATTAAGCAGTTTCAGAATACAGTTTGGGTGCCAAATCTGGCTCAACCAACAGAGAAAAATCTCGGCAGTAGCACCTCTCTACTCGAAAGCAGATATTCCGGCTGAAACCTCGGATAAACACTCCGACAGCTCCACAGCTCCAATTTGCCCCACGAAACCCCAACATCAGCCTCTCTTTGGCCCAACGTTAGCCTAACATCACTTTGGCTTGGCCTGCGTCAGCCTCTGGAGGCACTGCGTCAGTCCTCTGGCCCTCTGCGTCACCCACGCTGGCCCTCTAAGGCACTGCGCATCTCCTGGCTGTTTCTGCGTGAGCCTTGGCTGGCTCTGCGTGAACCCTGGTCTGCTTCTGTGTCCCTCTCTCCGGCTACTGCGCTGATCCTCCCGGTGCTATCTCTGCCTCGGCCCTCTCTGCTTCTGTATTCACTGCCTCTCAGCGGCAACTTTGATCACTCTCTCAACTTTCTCATCAAACCCAGCCTCAAGAAGTCAAAATCTTGATCTCTTGGTGTGTTCTTTAAGTGACCCTCAAGCCTCCTCTTATACTTTTTTCATTGACAAATCAACGGCCGAGATTAAGTCCCTAATGAATGGCTAAGATTAGATTTGGCTTGATCCATGACTTTTGGACCATTCTAACACAGTTTTATATTAATTCACATTAATATTTTATTTCCCTTAAGTTTAGAATTAGGGACTCCATTAAAAATATTAATTATTTTAATATTTCCCAAACCCTTTAGAATCTGCCCAAACCGTTTAGAATCTGCCCAAACCCTTTCTAGGTATTGGAGATCTCATGTGCCTTAGCCTCTCCACCAATTTTTGTGGCTAGAGCACATCCAATGCTACCCTAAATCAACAAATAATACAATGGTAATAGTGTTGAAGAATGTAACTAGTGTCGGTCTTCATAATTGTATTTGTCAAAAGAAAGAAAAAGGAATTTTTATTGTAAAAGAAATTGACTTATTAAAACATAGGTTTCATGCTTGGGTCAATGGTTAATATGTCAAAGCAACCATTGAGCATTCTAAGATTTTTGTATTATGTCAAAATCAAAGTCATAATGTAAAAGACCCTTCATGGACACCTTAAGTCAAAGAAGAAAAATTGTTGTGTCAAAAAGACTCCTCCACCAAGCCAACTTCCTCTCCTACATGCCAGACTACCCTAATCCTCCAAGTCGGCCTCAAACAGTTGATAAGTCAGCCTCAAGTGGAACCTCAAAGAACTATTAATAGCCTATCATTCGACCTATTGAGTAGCAAGAAGAAATGAGTTTCGATCTGTAGTTAGGAGTAATGGAGTGCGAAATATCAAGAGAAGAGTGTATCCTATGCCGAGAAGGAAGAGAAGTCCAAGCATAAGTCTGAAATAAGTGATCCTTAGCTGCACGTGCAAGTTTTTCTGATGAACTACAGGGCTGAAAAAGAGTAGGAAACCAAGTGTTGCAGAAGAAATAAGAAAGGGGCAGACACCCTAGTTTGCGGTTTATGGAACGCTGACTTGGTGGAGTGAGGGAAGTCATTTTTCTTGTTCTTGGGTTCTGGTTGTTTCAATTTTGATCTGAATCTATTAGAGGAAGAGTTTGACTGGGTTTTTCATCTTCATAGGGGTTTTGCCCTGGGTGGGTGCCTACATCTGGTGTCCTTTTGTCATTGATGATCTTCATTTTATGGGTAGCTGTTTGATGATAAATTACCAAAATAATAATAAAGAGAAGAATAATCTAAAATAATGTCACAAGCAACTATCAAAAGTTAAGAGAAAGCAAATTGAATTAACCCTAACCTTGCTGCCCTAGATTTCTCTACATGGTTTCAGAGCCTGGGTTAGGTGCATAAGGGAAGTAAGAAGGTCGTGTTGGCTTCTAAACAAGAAAAGAAGTTTAATTACCTAAGATCGAGTTCTTAGAAGAAAAAAGAATAAAATTTTGGGTACATTTATTAGTTCTCATTACAGTGACTAAGCCGCAGGCCTGTGCAAAAAACAGCAAGGAGTTTTTTGAGAAGCCTAGAAGCTCTGTTCTAGAGGTCTGAAACGCTAATCTACTAGCCTAACATAGGCCGAATATCTTGGTAAAAAGAGCGAGGTTCTAAAAGCCAGTCTACAAGGTCTAAAATCATCATCAAAGATCTGAATTGTGTTATCCAAATCACCAGACGTGTAATCATATTTGAGGGTAATAAAAAAAATCTATTGTGAAAGCATTGACAGCCAACAAAGTATCTCTACTTGAAAAAGACAAAGTCAAAACTTATTGAAGGTATTGTAAGACTAGTTGGAAGGCTAGATGTGCAGCTACAGTCACCCTGGAAGGAATCCAAGCAACATCATTTGAAGATCCAAAAGCTTAGAAATTAAGCCTTAACAAGGCTGAACTTATTATGTTAATAAGTGAAGTTTTTTGCTCAAAATTTAGGGCCTAATCATGCAAAAAACATTCTGTACCAGTTACCCTAGCGATCCAAACTCTGCCAAGATGATCAAGTTATATAATTTGGACAGAAATTACCTCTCATAGCCAACAGATCTAGTTCAAGTTTGCATAGAGATATTAAAAGCCTAGTTGGAAGACCTATGGTGTAACTACAGTCAACAAAAGGAGCTGAGAATCTTGTAACATTATCAAAACCTGTAGCAATTCTTTATGCCCTAACCAGAAGATTGAAGAACAATGGAGTCAGTTCTATTTAGAATCTCTTGAAGAAAGCAGTATATATCAGTGTGAGAAATGTCTATTTGAGGACATGTAGCAAGCTTATCCTTACTACAGTTAAGAGAAAATCGTTAAGCCTGAAGTCCTTATCTAACTCAAGTAAGAATTGATACTTCTCATTTTATTTTAAGACATCTAACATTATGTATTCAGATTGCAAGAAAAAACTACAAGCTCAATTGGGATGTCAATCCTCCAATTATGAAAGACAAGGTATGTATAAAATGACCACATCATTTGCTTGTTTCCTCTCAATAATCCTAAGATATATATAGCATTCCTTGGCGAGAATGAGATGGAACAATATCTAGTTTTTGATATGTTGCCTTTTAGAGCTAGTTTGGGTTCTTACTCAAAATCCCTTAAAATTCATTCGTTAAGGTATTGGAAACTCTAGATAATTATTACTCTATTGTACATTTATATTTTGTTGTGCTTGTCAGTAATCATTGCAAGTATATTCTTAAAAGAAAGATTCTAACAAAGGAGCCCTACAATAAGGAAACCCTACAAGGTTTGTAAAAGGAATAGCTCAAGGTATGTCTATGACCACTTGATTTGTAACTAGTCCTCTTCATATAAAAAGGTGCGATCATTTTTGAATTTGCTCTATATTACTACCTTTCTCATGTCTAGGTCTTTCGAATCATAAAGATTCGGTGATTAATCACTAGATTGAATCTACCCATGTCATATTATCTCTTGCTATTTGTTCATTTTTGGTGAAACTCTTAACCTTTAGGGTTCACTATAAAACCTTAGCCTTTTGATACTTAGGATATGTTGATAATGAATCTCTAGTCTACTTAGGGTTTGTCAATAAAATTTAGATCACATGATAAAATCCTAATGTTTAGGGTTTTGGTAATATCATAATTCTTGTCTTTTAAGGTTTGTCATTGATGTTTAAAATAGGCGTTGTCTACTGACGCAACAAAATAGCGCAGACGACAATTTTTTTTCGGAATACTGTAATTGTTTTTTTCAAAAAATCAGGTAGTTTGACAGCTCTAACCAAGATTTTAAAAATTTTTTGCTGGAATTTTTCAAAATCTTGCTGGAATTTTTGGGCTATTTTGTAGGTTTCTTAGACTACGCATTTAAAATATATAATGAAACCCTAGATTCTTAGGGTTTGGTAAATTAGGGTTTATGAACAAGAACCCTTGAAATAGTTAGAAGTAAGATCTTACGAATGGAACCCTAGGTATATGTGCTTCCATATAATTGAAACCCTAGTTTGGTCAGATTGTTGGAGTTTGATGTGTATCTAAGGTTTATGATAAAAACCTTAGTAAGAAATTGATATAAGGAAATAATATTGAAACCTTAGATATGAAATACTAACTTGATTGTTGATATACATGATTTAGTTTTATTGATGAAATCTAGGGTTTGTAACAAAACTCTAGTGGAATTTGGCATGAAACGCTAGGGCATAATATTGGAATCCCTAGATGTAAAATGCTCTCGCTATGTTTCGTGATATCTTAAGTTTAATTTTGATGGAATCTAGGGTTTGTGACAAAACACTAGCAAAATTTGTAAGAATCTAGGATGTGAAAGTTGTAACCTTAGATTAAGTGAAAATCCAAGTATAGTTTGTTTTCTTATTTGATAACCCTAAATGCTTCCATTATAATGCTAACCTATATTGATAAAGTTGACTTCATGCTCTTGTATATACATATTTGTGCTTGGTTGTACTTGTTGTTGAAGATTTGCAGGTACATAGTCTTCAAGATGTTGAAGGTATTTGGTGATGACTTGATAACAATGTTGAGCATGATGAAAAGAGGGAGCTGTAAGAATCTTGGTGACATAAAAGCATACATGTTGCCAAGTGAAAATGGAAGGAATAAAGTTCCACAATGTTGAAGTTCTCTGATGATATGATGATGTGAAAAGAAAGAGAATGTGTAGCTGAAGTTGATGAATTTGTCCCTAGTAAAAGCTTGGATAAAGAAAATATATATATCTCCCCAGATGAGGGGAGCCTGGTTAAAGAAAAGTAAAACTCCTCATAGTTGAAAAATGATGTGAAGGTCATTAGGATGTTTGAGATCGGAGAATAGCTAAAGCACTATAGATGATTAATCATTTGTATTCATGAAGTTGCAAACGAATTGGAGGTTTTGAAAAGTGCCGAGGCCAAGTTTGGTGTTGCTGGAAAATTAAAGAAGGAAGCTTCTGACGAGATGTATTTGGATAATGTGATGATGATTTAAGCAACATCAAAATGATTAAGGACCCTGAAGGTTTGTGTTAAACATATGTGTATATATATTGAAAGTTTATTATTGTTTTGGGGTTGTGATTGTGCAGAATATCTCCATAAGAAGGTTGAACATTTTGTTTTTTAAAGCATGCTTGGATTGGTGCATATATCTAATTTAGTTGATAAGGAGAGCCGAAGCATCTTGGGGCGACAAGATGCTTGGGAGGACATCTGGCCGACCTATGATGATGTCTAGATCTTGAAGTAGGGAGGGTATTGTTGGTCTCATGGAGCTCCAACCTTAGATACGATACCTAGATCCCTAGGTTGGTATTAGAGCTGAACCCTGATGATTACCTAGAGTGGCTAAAGCTTGGAACACACCTTACTCCCACCTAGTTAGATACCTTGGTCAAGTATCTAATCAATAGCATTGCGTGTGTTGTGACGCTTCATAAAGCATATCATTTTGAGATCTTCCATGTACCTTTGTATATATGTAATTATAAATCCCTCCTTAGTTAAAAGGGAGTATTGAAGAATGTAACTAGTGTCGGCCTTCATAATTGTATTTATCAAAAGAAAGAAAAATGAATTTTTATTGTAAAAGAAATTGACTTATTTAAGCATGGGTTTCATGCTTGGGTCAATGGTCAATAGGTCAAAGCACCCATTGAGTGCTCTAGGATTTTTATGTAATCAAAGTCATAATGTAAAAGACCCTTCATTGGCACCTTAAGTCAAAGAAGAAAAAATATTTTGTGTCCAAAGGACTCCTCCACCAAGTCAACTTCCTCTCCTACATGGTGGCCTACCCTAATCCTCCATATCGGACTCAAACAGTTGATAAGTTAGCCTCAAGTGGAGCCTCAAACAACTATTAATAGCCTATCATTCAACCTATTGACAAGTCAAGTGCATATCATCCTTGATTCTTGCCTGCGAGAGATAGGGAAGTGCGTGCAGTGAGAAATAGTAGCAAGAAGAAATGTGTTAAAATTGGCAATTAGTGCCAAACTCCATGTGGGTCATCTTATCTATGGAAGCTGATATTTTTCTTGGATTCCTCTCGTCGAGAGGTGTAGGATTGATCTAACGATCATCCAATTCCGACATGTATTTATGGAGATATGAATTTATTTGTATTTACTTGACAATTTGTCAAGGTCGGCCAGCAACTAATTGTGTGGCACACATCCTCAACGATTCATATAAATAGATGATACCTTGTGGCATTATTCACTCATCTCATCTCATCTCACATTCTTCTCCCTCTCCTTATTTGATTGGGTACACACAAGGAGGAGCATCTCTCTCACGTGGGAAGAAGGAGGACACAGGATTGTTTCAGTTGCATTGATCGAGTTTGACCAGGGTTGCAGAAAGTCTTTTTGACCAACGTTGACCAGCGTGGACCTTTCTTGGACTTTGGTTTTGGTGTGGCTGTCTCTCCTAGGCAGGCTGCAAATTTTGGCACACAAACTGAAGCAATTTGACCTCATGTTTGACCAACGTTGACTACCCTAATTGCTCGCTGCAGGTTGACTTCTGTTGACCTTCGTTTGATTGAGTTTTTCGGACTGTTTTTTGGGTTGCCTCTTCCTGTTGTTGGAGGCCAGTTGATTGGGATATTGACCAAGATGATTGGAGGTCAATTCTGACTTGTTTGACCAACTTTGACTTTGCTGGTTAGGGTTTTGCTGCTGCTGTCATAAAAATTATAGAATTGTATATTTGTACTATTTCTCTCTCTCTGTTGAATTATTGAAGATTATAAAAGAATTGATCAAAGGGTTTCCCCACATTGGGGTTTGTCCCTGGCTAGCCGCCACATCTGGTGTCTCTTGTCTTGGCTTGTCTTCTGTCGATTTATTTATGTTCTATCAGCATTTTACTTTATGTTAATGTGATTGCTAAACAATGAAATTGACATTGGGCTAATAAGAAGAAATTGAAGTAAATTGCACTAAGCCTAGAACATACCATAACTTAACATGGTATCAGAGCTGAGGTGAAGACAAAGCCCTAGCAAGAGCAATAGCAAGAGCAATCACCGAAGACTGTTGGAAAAAGTATTAAGGCTTCATGGGTTCCTCATCGCACTTCCCCGCCGAAGACAAGCTCCATGTGAAGTCTGACTATCACGGATGGAAGATGTCTCTCGATCTGACATTGGAAGAGCAGGAAGTGTTGGACTATGTGAGAGGTAGAATTATTGAGCTTCCATCAAATGCACCGGTTGTTGCAAGGAACAAGTGGACTAAGGGTGAAGTCAAAGCAAAGAAGATCATCCGAGACTCTATCGACAAGCACCTGGTGGCCTACGTTTCCGAGTTGAACACCTCCACGGAAATCTACGATAGACTAGTAAGCTTGTTTAAAGTTAGTGATGCAAATCAAGTTTTGTTCCTCAAGAATAAGTTGAAGGAGATTAAGAAGGGCAAAGATGAGGATATGGAGTCTTACTTCTTAAGGATCACCGAGATCAAGAATGATCTCCTATTGATTGGGGAAGTCATTCTTGACAGGGAACTGACTATCACACCTCTTGGAGGGCTCCCATCCGAATGGTATGTATTTAGAACCACTCTTCTCAACAATAATGTAATTCCAGGCTTTGAGGAATTGATGGCGAGATGCATTCAAGAAGATACAAGGATGGAAGAGCAGGAAATGCCTGCATTTAAAGGCAACCCCACTACTTTCTCTTCTCATGCTAAAACGAGAAATAATTCCGGGTCTAAATCAAAAGGAAAGGCCGGATCGAAAGGTGGAAGGAAAGGAAAATGTTTCGTTTGCAACAAAATTGGCCACTATGTGAGGGAGTGTCCTAATAGAAGGGACACATCTCATGACGATGATCAAAATCACTCCCGAGGCAATTCCAACCACAATCAAAGGAATGGCAGCTTCAATGGCAAAGGAAAGAGGAATGTCGGAAATCAAGGTAGTGGTCAACCCTCCAAGAAGGTAAGAAACGGCAGGTATGAATCTAATGTTGTTAACAATAAGCAAGATGAATATTATCTGATATCGGCCCTTTCTACTACTTCTCCTCCGGACTCGTTGGGCAATTGGCTTATTGATAGTGGTGCCTCAAGGCACTTCATTAGTTACAAAGAAGCTCTCTCTTATCTGATAGAGAAGGAGACCAACCTGGAAATTATTCTTGGAGACAACTCCACCTATCCCTTGAAGGGTGTTGGAAATGTTACTCTTCAATTGAATTAGGGTAACACAATTCATTTGAAGAAGTCCTATATGTACCTGATCTCAAGAAGAACCTGGTGTCCATTTCGGCAATTGAAGACAAAGGCTACAAGGTGGCCTTCGTCGATGGCAAGGTATGTGTATGGAAAAGGAATTTTAAAGATGCTTTCACTCTTGGGTTTCGAGTTGACTCTCTATATCAAGTCGAGGAAGTCTGTTGGGAGTCATGTCTTGTGACACATCTCTTTAGTCTGAACTATGGCACTGGAGGTTTGCCCACCTTCATTATAAGGCTCTATTCCATGTGAGACAAATGGTGACAGGGATGCCCGAGTTCAAAATAGAGCAAGAAGGTGTATGTCTGGGATATGCCGAAGGAAAGCTCAAAAGGGGACCATTCCCCTCAAGCCATAGCAAGACCTTCGATATTTTGCAGTTGGTTCACTCCGACATATCTGGTATGATGCCTGTGAACTCTTTAGGAGGTTATTTATATTATCTCACTTTTATAGATGACTATTCTCGCAAGACGTGGATATACTTCTTGAAAAAGAAGGATGAAGTGTTCTCTTGGTTCCAACACTTCAAAGCCTTGATCGAGAATTAAACCGAAAAGAAGGTCAAGATCTTAAGGACTGATAATGGGACTGAGTATGAATCCAATGAGTTCCATGACTTTTGCAAAGAGGCTGGCATTAAGAGGGAGACTACAACACCATATACTCCTGAGCAGAATGGTGTGGTGGAAAGGAAGAATCATATGATTGTGGAAGCTGTTCGTGCTATGTTCCATGATCAGAGGCTTCCAAAGTTTCTATGGGCTGAAGCTGCTAATATCGCCGTATATGTTCAAAATCAATGCCTTCATCAAGCATTGGGTTCCAAGACTACCGAAGAGATGTTCACTAGTAAGAAACCTGATGTCTCTCATTTTAGGATTTTTGGAAGTCCTGTATATTTTCATGTGCCGAAAGAGAAAAGGAATAAATTGGGCGCATCTGGAAAGAAGGGAATCTTTGTGGGCTATAGCGAAAATTCTAAGGGCTATAGAATCTATGTGGCTGGTCAAAGGGAAGTCGAGATTAGCCATGATGTCACCTTTGACGAAGATATGGCTCTTAGCAAAGTTGACAATCTTCCTATACTAAGAAAAACTAAAGAAGTTGACACCAGGAAACCGAAGGAAAAGGAAGATGAGATGATGCCTGAAGAACCTATAGATCCTATTGATCCCCCTCCGCAAGAGCCTTCCTATTCTAGGAAGAGGCCCTCATGGCTTAGGGGGACTTGATGATGCCGAAGGACGCATTGCACCCAGAGTGACTTTCCGTGAAAGTAAGAAGCCAACCAGGTATTAGGGATACTTGACCATTATGAGCACGATCATTCAAAATGAGCCTTCTTCGTTCGCAGAAGCTGTGAAGCATCAAGTATGGAAGGATGCTATGAATGATGAATACGAGTCCATCATGAAGAACGATGTTTGGGATGTGGTCCCCAGACCCCAGGACAAAACTGTTGTCACCTCGAAGTGGCTTTACAAAATAAAGCATGGAGCTGATGGAAGTGTTGAAAAGTACAAGGCTCGTTTTGTCGCTCATGGCTTCTCTCAAAAGGAAGGTATAGATTATGACGAGATATTTGCACTTGTTTCCTGATACACCACCATTCGCTCGATCATAGGCCTTGCTGCTTCGCAAGGATGGAACCTACGTCAGATGGATGTCAAGACCGCTTTTTTGCATGGTTCGATCAAAGAGGAAGTCTATGTGGAACAACCTGAGGGATTTGAGATTCATGAACGAGAATCTCACGTGTTTAAGTTGAAGAAAGCCCTTTATGGGTTGAAGCAAGCACCCCGAGCTTGGTATGAGAGGATTGATAACTACTTGATGAAGTTGGGATTCGCTAGGAGTGAAGCCGATCCAAACCTTTACTTCAAGTTTGAAGATGATAAGCCTCTCATATTGGTGCTGTACGTTGATGACCTCTTTCTGATAGGTGCAGACCCTCACATTGACAAATGTAAGAGGGAGTTGGCTTCTGAATTTGAGATGAAGGACCTAGGACTGATGCACTATTTCCTAGGGCTGGAAGTCTGGCAGAAACCAGGGGAGATTTTCCTATCTCAAGGAAAATATGTGGTGAAGATAATGGAGAGATTCGGTATGGTGGACTGCAAGCCTATGACTACCCCGATGGAGCTTGACTTCAAGAAGTTAAGCGGTAGTGCTGCTGGACCTGCTTTGGGAAATGCTACTGAGTATTGTCAACTCGTAGGAGCATTGATGTTCTTGGTGAACTCCCGTTTGGATATGTGTTTTGTAGTCAACACGTTGAGCCAACATATGGTTGAGCCTCACCACTCACATTGGATTGGTGCCAAGAATCTTTTGAGATATCTTCGGGGCACAATCACTCATGGGTTGAGATACACTGCCGGAGATGTGAGACTACATGGATATATCGCTGCTGATTGGGGAGGCAGTGTGGTGGACTGAAAGAGCACTTCTGGGTGCTGCTTTTCCTTGGGATTTGTCTCGATATCTTGGATGAGCAGGAAACATAAGTCAATGGCTTTGAGCACTGCTAAGGCAGAGTACATTGCTGCGAGTATGGCGTCTTGTGAGGCTGCCTGGTTGCGGAAGCTCTTCAGTGCGCTGTTTGGATATACATTGGATATTGTTATCACTCCAAAATTTCTTCAAAGTTGTCAGAAAAAGAAATGATAGAGGTAACCACAAACCACTTTTGGAGATCAGGACCTAGCCTTCTTAATCTCAGAGAGGGCTTTCTCTTTATGATTTGACTCTGTTTTAGTTAATTAATTTTAGGCTAGTTATGATTGTGCTTGGGTTTTTGATTTGAATTTGGGTGGTGGGATCACTTACTTAGATGAAAAGGGTTGTCTTTTACCATTGGGCTATGGGGTCAAATATCAGACAAACAAGACTGGATTAAGTTCTAAAAACAGTGTCTAGAGGGCAAGATAGAGGAGTTACTACAGATCACAAAGGCTTGAAGGTGAAATGGTTTCCAATCGGATCCAGGGAGTAATTAAGGGTTCCCTAGGTTGGATCATGAAGAGAATGAAAGAGGTCAACCAAGATGGGAGAGCAATTAAGGGTTCTCAAATCCGGGTATCAGAGGAAAACATATAAATGACTAACTATGCAAAATATAGTGTACTTAAACAAATTCTGAGTGATATTTCCAGTTAATTCAGTCAAATTTAGATAACAATTGAGTTTATGAAACACATAAGACGGTAACAAAATCAGACAAAGAAGATACTTTACTGCAATAGCTCATCTCATGAATCCTATAGTGCAATCTTTTTATTACTTGCTCCAATCTGTTGACTTGAAAATTGGTACAATCACCCTTAGGTTTAAGATCAAAATAACTCTACAAATGTATAGCAATCCACACTCAATACTTCGAATTATGAAGTATTTATACAAAAAGAACTTACAAAATATCTCAAACTGCATTGAGAACTAATCTAGGAAAAGGAAATATCTTCATGCAAGAAGATAGAGACAACTATTGAACCGCTGTTTGCTGTCCCTGTTATTTAGGTTCTGCTGTCTTTTGGTCTCTAATCTTTTGCCCTTTACGCTACTTGGCTGTTTGGTCTTCACGCTCAATGTCATATTTACTTATGACTTTTCATCTGATACACTTTAACCTTGTTGACCTGTCAATATCCTTTACTGTGCTTTTTATTTTTACAGTACATTTCAAACTTTTACTATGTATTTCAATAGGAAATCATTTAATTTTTTCCATGTATCAGCATCAGGTAGTTGGATATTGAGCATCTTTCTGTATGTTTGATCTGTTTGTCTTTAAATTGTATACTCTATCTCCTGCTTCCATTTTCACCTTTTACTGTAAATCTTACTCACTCTTTCATGTTTCTGTGTTTTTAGTAAAAATGATTTTTACTATCTAGAATACATAATGTTGCTTGGAGAGTGGTTTGCAAGAGTCTTTTGCTGTGCTGGTGAAAAATGATTTCCTCTGTGTTTTAACCATTGCTGCTTCTGTGTTAATGATTTTTTCTGCTCTGTGATGATTGTCTTTTTCTTCTAAATAAAGGCTTTTGAATTCATTTCTTTGTGAATCTTGGAGTAAACAAGTTTTGGAACTAGTATCAAAACTGTTTATCCAAGTTCTTGTTCTTCTAGTTACCTGTAGAATACAACAGTTCGTTAATAAAATCCAAGTCTGAGAGGAGGTGACTAAAGGCTGTTTTTGAGTTGGGAATAACTGTGGATGGAGTCCGGAAGGTGTTTGGGAGGTAATCCATGGTGAAATTCAGTTGCAGAGCCTCAGGGTTGCGTAAATGGCTAAGGCAACTTTTTAGTGAAAAACAATCGAAAAGAGTAAAAACGAGGGTCTTCGGGGTTTTAACGGGTAACGGCTAGAATTGGTGTGGAAATTCATAATGTGAACAGTGAGTGGTTTCGGCTTTAGTGGGGAGGCAGTTTCAGAGGCCATTGCATTGCTTTTGGCAGTCGGGCAGTATTTCCCCGAGAGCACGCGAGTTCACCTGGAGTTGCCACGTAATCGAAAGGGGCCCGAGCAAAACCATGAATTTCGTGTGCTCTCGGGCGGGTAAAGGTCGGAAAGGGAGTCTACGCGATATGGATGCGTGCCGTCAGATCTGGGGTGCAAGATCTAATGGTTGTCGCGCGTTGGAGCTGCACAGAGGGAAATCGGGCAGAGATTTGCGGGGCCCGGGGGGGTTAATTACACTTAATTGTAATTAATTAATGAATAAAGCATAGATTAAACATATAATGAACAGGTTTATGGAATGGAACCAAGGTTAAATGCGGCGGGATTTATTAACTGCACCAGGGTGGTGCGTTAAAAGGTTTTATGTCGAGGAAAATGTCAATTTGCAGAGTTAATTAAATAAAGCGGGAGGGGGGAACAAAACTGAGGATCAAGGGGTTTTATGGGTTTTTGAGGAAAAATAGTGAAATTAATAACGGGAAAATGATTTTTTCAAAGGGGAATGGGTTCCATACTAGAGAAAAGGGGTTTTGAGTTGGGAAATGACTTTTGGAAGGTAATTTGATAGGGAAATGTGTGAAACCAAGGGGTAAGGGTCAAAATGAAGGGAAAAGGATATACTAACAACAAATGATGGGATAATGGTGAAATTAGCAAGTATGTAATGGGGGGTGAAATGAAATGAGGGGAAGTTAATTAAATCAATTTGTGAACGCTTTTCACTTTCATAACTACTCCTGCACATTGAAACATTAGATTAAGCATAATAAATGTGCTTATGCTTCAATCAACTTTGTATTTCTGCAACCTTTCTTTTACTTACCCTAACATTTTTTCTTCACTTTATTGGGTGCATTTAAACTAGTAGACCCTTTCTTTCCTTTTTCTTTTGAAAAACAAACTATGTAATTCTAAATTTATATTTTCCAATGGCTCAGATTAAGTTGTTGAGCACATTTTATTTCTCTACCTAATTACTGATCTGCTTAGATTAAACAGTTTGGCTAGATCTTTATTCTCTATCTATAAACATGAAATTTAAAGCATGAATTAGTCAAGATAAAATTATTTGACTATGATGGGTTGTGGCATTTATGACAAGCTGCACACAACCATTATTTTGCACAGTAAAGTAAAAAGTAGTGGCACTTGGACTTGTTCATTTTCATGATCTTATCCTTTTTGTCCTTTGATATTTCTTTCCTTTTTGTCCTTTGATATTTCTTTTAGGATATACCCTCTTTACATTTTTTAATTTTTAATATGGAAAACATTTTGCAGAAAGCAAAAGTATGTACAATATTACAAAACTAACCATAGCCAATTCAAAATTATGAATCCTATTATTATAGGACCCTAATAGTGCTCCACATGGGGGTGGCATTTCCTGGTGAAATGTCAAGAATTCTAAAGATCAGTAGCCTTTGAATTGTGACTGCAGTTTCCCTGTAAACTGTTCTTATGTGATTTCTGCCTTATTCATACTTATGATGGTGAAACCTTCAAAGCTCAGGGCCTTCTCTCTGGGCTTCAACTTAAAAAGATCACCATCCAATCTAATCTAACACTGCAATGTTATATACAGTGAGTAAAGTAAAGTGAACTATTGTTAATCTGTGGAAAAATAATGCTTTAGAATTCTACCATTGACAAGTCCTCTTGGTAGATCTGATCCATCTATCTCTCTCAAGAAAAATGCATTGTTACCCCTGTTACCATAAATGACATACGACCCTTGCCATAAGAAGTCAAATTTTCCATGTTTGCCTTTGTCTTCTCTTCTTGAATCCCACTTAAGAACTTTATCACCTATGTAAAAGTCATCAGCTTTGGTCTTTTTATCAAATATCTTTTTGATTTTGTCCTGGATTACTTGTGACTTTACATATACTTCTTCTCTGGTTTGCTGCAAGTTTATGGTCTGATTTATCCTTCTCTGGATATCATTTGGTTCTACCTGCAACTCTTGGATGTTCTTCATCACTGACACTCCCAAAGAGGATGGAAAAACAACATCCATCCCATAGACTAACTGATAGGGAGATGTGACAATGGACTTATTTGTAGTTAGTCTATCTGCCCATAAGACATTGACCAAATTTTTGTTCCATGTTTTTTTGTTGTCTTCCAGTAATTTCTTAATGATATTGACCAGGCTTTTGTTAGAGGATTATGCAAGTCCATTACCTTGAGGGTAATAGGCAGTGGAGTGGCCAAGGGTGATGTGGTATTTGTTACAAAAGTCTGTCATTCTCTTGGATTTAAAGGCAGCCGCATTATCAGTGATGAGCTTTTGGGGACATCCAAATCTTGACAGGATATTATTTTCTAGGAATGAAATAATGACAGTGTCTGTGGCTTGTCTAGAAGGGATGGCTTCTATCCATTTGGTAAAATAATCAGTCGCTGTCAAAATCCACTTATGCTGGGCTAAGGAGGCTGGGTGTATTTTTCCAATGAAGTCTAACCCCCATTGTTGAAATGGCATTTCGGTGGAGATTGGTTTAAGAGGCAAGGGTAAAAGTTTTCTCTTTCCCTCAAATATCTGACACTTATAACAGGAGGTCACATGTTTCTTAACATTTGCAAAGAGGGTGGACCAGTAAAAACCAACCCTCAGAGTTTTGTCAGCAGTAGTCTTCCAATACAAGTGTCCTCCACAATCCCCTGCATGAAATTCTTGCATAATTTTATCAGCTTCATCTTTCAATAAATAGTTCAAAAGAATGCCACTAATGTCTTTCCAAAACAAAGCATTATCTATGATACAACATCTTAATGACTTCATTTTCATAAATCTAGCTTTAGTTCTTGTTAAACCAAGAGGAGCTTGTAAGTTTAGTAATACAAATATGATATCTACATACCAAGGTGAATCTGTAAAAGGTTCATTGATCTGTGGAGTCGCCATCTCTTCCTGATCATCAAGGGCACTAATGAAATTAATATCTAGGGCCTGACAATTCGATTCAGCGATGAGTTTAGCTAAAACTTGGCCTTTGATAAGTTTAGTAGGCTTTATTTCTATGTCATATTCCAATATAGTGGCAATCCATTTACCTCTTTTGCCTTCAGGCCCATTTTGTGTCAAAATGTCCTTAACTACTGAGTTTGGAACATAAGCAATGATGTGAGAATACAAAATATAGACTTTGAAATCTTTGATAGCCTTTACCAAAGCTAATGCTTGTTTTTCCATAAGATTGTATTTGAGTGTGGCATCTCTTAAGGATTTACTGGAAAATGCAATTGGTTGTTCATATCCTTGGTCATTCTTTTGCAGCAAAATTGCTGCAATGGTGTGTTCTGAAGCAAAAGAAAAAATTATAAAGTCTTTCTGAAAATCAGGACTTATAAGGGCTGGAATTTTAGTTAAGGCTTCCTTGATGGCTTCAAAGGACTGTTTGGCCTCCATTGTCTATTTAAGAGCTGAGTCCTTTCTTAACATGTTATTTAGTTCTCTAATCAATTTTGCTAAATTTGAAATGAATCTCCTAAGAAAATTTATCTTGCCTAAAAAAGACTGTAACTCTTTAATGTTTCTAGGATGGGCAATGGTCAAAATGGTCCCTATTCTAGCAGGATCTATTCTAATTCCATCTTTGGATATTATATGTACCAATAGTTTACCCTCTTCTAAACTGAAGAGTGTCTTTTTGGGATTTAAAGAAATCCCAAATTTCCTACATTTGATGAAAACTCAAGTGATCTAGGTGTTCATTATTAGATTTAGGAAAGGCAGTGATGTCATCTTGGTATACCACTAGGAAGTCATGGATCTCCTTGGCAAAAGCTATATCCATAACTCTTTGAAATGTTGCTCCTGCGTTCATTAATCCAAAATGCATCTTCAAATACATGAAGGTACCTCAAGGAGTGGTAAATGAGGTTTTGGCTTGGTCCTCTGGTTGAACTAAGATCTGATTATATCCAGAAAATCCATCAAGCAATGAAATTCTGGATGAGGCTACTACCCTTTGAAGGATATGGTCCATTTTCGGTAGAAGATAGGTGTCTTTTAATGAGACCTTGTTTAAATTTCTGAAATCAACACAAACTCTGATTTCTCCAGTCTTTTTCCTAGAAGTGACTAAGTTTGAAATCCAATTTGAATATCTAATGGGAGCTATGATTTGGGCATCATACATTCTTTTAACTTATTTCTCAATAGATGGCATAAGAACTGGATTAATTCTCTTAAGTTTCTGTTTAGAAGGCTTATGATTTTCTTTGAGAGGTATTTTGTGTTGAATTATGCCGGTGTCATAAGACTTCAAGTTTTCATAACTCCATGCAAATACATCTTGGAACTCTTTAAACAGGTTTATATATTTTACTTTTTCCTCTGGAGGTAAGGTTTTTGATATTTTAATGAGTTTTGGTTTTTCTTCAGTTCCTATGTTACATTCTTCTATATCTGCTATTAAAGGTTCCATTTTCGGTTTTCTAGCTACATTGTGAGAATCAAACAAATCTTCTAAGGGGACTAATCCCTTAGGCAAAAATTATTTTTAAGATTAAGAATTTCAGGATCATCATTCATTATTTCCTCTATTTCTACATTTTCTAAGTTATCTACTTCTAATCTAGTGAAATTAGTAGGTTTAGCTATATCTAAAATATTTACATCTATGTCACTATCTATGTCATTATCGATTGTACAATGTGTATCTATTTAACCATTCTGAAACTCTCTTTCAGCATTCATGAAGTCATAAATCTGAGAATCCTGGGAGAAAATTTGCCAATACTTCAAGTTGTCTGGTATAATAGGCCTATGTCTCACTTCTGCAATGTATTGATGGTTGGGTTGGAAGGGAAATTTGCAGGTACTAGCAAAAGTGGCAAGCTTGTGGCTTGCATATTTTGTTTTCTAGGAATGGCAACAAAGTTTGTTTCCAGGAGGTCTTTAATCAAATCTAGTACAGTCTCCCTATATTGACTAAGTCTAGGATTGTTTACAGAGTATTCACCATTAATTTGTTTAATAATGAATTCTGAGTCTCCAAGTATAGAAACTCTCTTGGCTCCAAGTTTTCTAACCATTTGTAACCCTAAGATTAGGGCTTCATATTCAGCCATGTTATTGGTACACTTGAAGTTTAATTTGAATGCATGTCCTTCAGAATGATTATTCTCCATATTATGGATCCACACTCCTGCACCAACCCCTAACCTATTCACAGATCCATCAAAATCTAAATGCCATAGGGACTCATGAAAAATGTTCTCACTATCAACTGTTTTGTATTTCAATTCTTCAGCTGTGATTTGATTATTGTCATGCTCAGAATTGTACAAGATGAAAGAGTCCATATCAGAATGCATGGAGTATATGGGAAAGTTTTGTGGTTTTTCAACACTACTCACCATGTATTTCATCAAGGTCTCTCTATATAATTTCCTTTGTTGGCCAAAAACAGATATGGTGGCATAAGACATATTTAATTGCAAGGATCCTTGCAATTTTGCTTCCCATGAGCGAGATAATAGCATTCCATATTTGGGTGGGATGTCTGCAACTATTTTGTCCATCAGAATACTCTTTGCTGGGCACTGGATTAGAGTTACACATAAATCCTTGATCAAACCAAGACATTTAACTTAGCTAGAGTCAAAGGAAAACAAGTCCTTATATGGTCTGGTGATGTCTAAGTTCAGTTTCTCCATAATTGCTTTTGGCATCAAATTATGGGATGCCCCTGAGTCTAACATAGCACTATGTAATATTTTGTCATGAATGTTTAGGTTAATGTAGAAAGGGGGGACTCCCCCTTGTTGATGAATACCATTGGCCTCAGGGCCAAACAATAATTCAGGTTGAGCATCATTCAAATTGACAGCATCTTCTCCCTCTCCTATATTTAAAGTTTCAGTTATTTGTGATCCATAGGGTTCGTTCTTTACTAGTTCGGTCAAAGGCACTGATATCTTTAGTTTTTCTATTTCAGTTTTGATGTTGAAAGGGAGTTGAGCTTTGTTTGTTTGGATGAGATCTTCCTTAACAAATGCAGTTTGTGTGTTTTTATCTTGTTTTTCGATACTAGGCATTTCAGTTTGTGTTTGCCTTGACTTCTCTTGTTTGGATTGGTTTAAGTAATTGTTTCAGTTTGAATTTCAGTGGAGGTTATATCTACAATTTTTGGGGTAGAAGTCTCCGGTGTTACCCTAGGGAGGATTTGTAAAATCTTAGTAACAAGAGCTTCTATTATCTTTTTAGTTTAGGTTTGGATTGATCTTTTAGTGGGAGCTTCATTGTTCTTTTTACTTGTTAAGTTATACTGTTTGTGAACCTCATATATCGCTGACTCATAACCCTGTTTAAAGTCAAGGGACTCACTAGATTCTAATTGCAATTGTTGCAACATGTACAACTCCTATTCTTTTTGAGTAAGAAAAACAACATCTTCATTGTTGATTCCTAATAAGTTTATTTGGGTGTCATCCTCTTCTTCATGGTTCTGTGAACCCTCAACATAGTTCTCCTGGAAGGGAGGCCTAATCTGCTGATTTGGTATAGCATTTTTTCCAGCATTAGGATTCTTCCTAAAGTTGGGGTTTCTTATTGGGGGTGGTTTTGATTCTCCCATTGAGTTTTTCCTTCCATGTTTTCTAATCTATCCATTATTCTCTCTACACTTTTAGCTAAATTATCTATTTTTCCATCAGAAGTGGAAGTTTCCTCTTTAATTACAACTCTCTTTTCATTTCTCATTCTGGCTTTCTTGGCTAATAGGTTGGCCTCTACACTAACAACGTTACTTTGCATTTGTTCCAATGTTTGAGGGTTTCTTTCTCTTAGCTGGTATGACATGTCAGTGTCAAAACCATCAAGGAACTTGATTAATGCTAGGTCAGGGGGAGGCTTAAGATTAGCAGGGATTGTAGATGTTATTGAACCTAATACAATAATCTTGAACTGACTCATTAGGAGCTCTTCTAATGTTATCATATTCAGAAAGTATTTGCAGGGGGTTTTTCTCTCTCCCATCTATCAAGGAATAATCTATGAAAAACAGTTAAGTCTACAATATGGGCAACAGGTAAAGCTTTGAACCATTTCTTAACATCCCCAGTTAATGTTTGAGCAAACAACCTCATTTGGTTATCTGATTCATCTACCTCATGCAACTCAAAATAGTCAGTGATTTTGTTCACATGCCGTTGGGTAGTGTACTGACCAATAGCATCAAACAAAAAGATTTTGCTTTGATAATCTTGGGGCATGGCATGGAGTTGCGCAGGTAAAACCAGAGGTGCATATCGGTTTGCCATGGCTTGGATTCTGGCTTGACTAGGGGGTAAAGAAGTGGTGCTTGAGGAAGGGCTTGAACTTGATGGAGATGAACTAGATGACGACGAGGATGAGGGTGGTTGATGAATTACTGGTTTAGGGGAATGGACTGTGGTGGATACTATTGGCGAGGTTGTGGTAAAAAAAGGTGTATTTATAGTGAGTGAAGATTGTGCAGAAATTTCAGAGGCAGTAGCATTGAGGGCAGGTAGTTCTACAAATTGCTGAAGGAAAGCATTATCTATGAGGGCAGCTAGTTCAACAGATTGATTGTTGAGAGACCCTCTTATGAAGGTCCTGTATGACACATGCATTGAGTTCTGGGAGCTCCGGGGGGCTTGGGGTACTTCTTGGAGCGACAAGCGACCATAGGGTGACTCACCCTCCCCTAATGGTGTGTTGTGTATAGGGTGAATGGTTCAACCTTCCCCTGTGATACCCCATGGCGACTTATGGACAGGATGAGTGGTTCTCCTGTCGAGGCATCCTACCCATGCAGTGTTCTCATGGGAAGTACCTCTCATTTGGCCAATGAGTAGGGAAATGGGGTTAGGGACCATAGTAGTACTATTGATGGATGCATCGTTGTATCTACCGTACTCCCTATGCTAGGATGACATACATTGGTCTGGGATCAATTGGAACTGACTTCGGGTTAGTAAGAGTGATATAGCTCACTCTCTTTTGGCACTGATCTGGGATCAGTAAGAGTGGTATGACACACTCTCTGGGACTGACTTCGGGTCAGTAGAGGATGGTATGATACATCCTTGATCACTTCTTCTTCTTCATAGTTCAGCAGAGCAGAGCATAGCTGGGCAACGCGGGGCAATGCATTTAATGGCAGAGATAGTAACGACGATCAGCTGGATCAGCAGATGGAGTTCTCCTTAGTTGAGAGGAGTGTTAAAATTGGCAACCAGGGCCAAACTTCACGGGGGTCATATTATTTAGGGAAGCTGATATTTTTCTTGGATTCCTCTCATCGAGAGGTGTAGGATTGATCTAATGATCATTAGATTTCGACATGTATTAATGGAGATATGAATTTATTTGTGTTTACTTGACAATTTGTCAAGGTCGGCCAACAACTAAATGTATGGCATACATCCTTAACGATTCATATAAAATTTAAATAGATGATACCTTGTGGCATTATTCGCTCATCTCATCTCATCTCACATTCTTCTCTCTCCTTATTTGATTGGGTACACATAGGGAGGAGCATCTCTCTCATGTGGGAAGAAGGAGGACGCAGGACTGTTTCAACTGCGTTGATCGAGTTTGACCAGGGCTGCAGAAAGTCTCTTTGACTAGCGTTGACCAGTGTGGACCTTTTTTGGATTGCGGTTTTGGTGTGGTTGTCTCTCCTAGGCAGGCCGCAGATTTTTGGCACACAAACCCAGGCAATCTAACCTCAGGTTTGACCAGCGTTGACTGCCCTAATTGCTAGTTGTAGGTTGACTTTTGTTGACCTTCGTTTGATTGAGTTTTGCGGACTGTTTTTGGGCTGCCTCTTCTTGCTGTTGGAGGCCGAGTTGATTGGGATATTGACCAAGTTGATTGGAGGTTAATTCCGACTTGTTTGACCAGCTTTGACTTTGCTGGTTAGGGTTTTGCTGCTGCTGTCATAAAATTACAAAATTGTATATTTGTACTATTTCTCTCTCTGTTGAATTATTGAAGATTATAGAAGAATTAATCAAAGGGTTTCCCCACATTGGGGTTTGTCCCTGGCTAGCTGTCACATCTGGTGTCTCTTGTCTTGGCTTGTCTTCTGTCGATTTATTTATGTTCTATCAACATTTTACTTTATGTTAATGTGATTGCTAAACAATGAAATTGACATTGGGCTAATAAGAAGAAATTGAAGTAAATTGCACTAAGCATAGAACATACCATAACTTAACAAAATGACATTTGATCTATAGCTATAAGGAGTAATGGAGTAAATATCAAGAGAAGAGTCTATCCTATGTTGAGAAGGAAGAGAAGTCCAAGCATAAGTCTGAAATAAGTGATCCTTAGCCACACGTGCGAGTTCTTTATGATGAACTATAGGCCCGAAAAAGAGCAAGAAACCAAGTCTTGCAGAAGAAAGAAGAGGGGATGGGGCTTGAAACCCTAGTTTGTAGTTTATGGAAGGTTGACTTGGTGGAGTGAGGGAAGTCATTTGTCTTGGTCTTGGGTTCTGGTTGTCTCAATTTTGATCTGAATCTATTAGTGGAAGAGTTTGACTAGTTTTTTCCCCTTCATAGGGGTTTTGCCTTGGCTGAGTGCCTACATCTGGTGTCCTTTTGTCATTGATGATCTTCATGTTTTTGGTAGCTGTTTGATGATAAAATAACAAAATAATAATAAAAAGAAGAAGAATCTAAAAGAATGTCACAAGAAACTATCAAAAGTTAAGAGAAAGCAAATTGAATTAACCCTAACCTAGCCGCTCTAGATTTCTCAACAAATAGTAGGATCATAAAGAGACAACTAAGCAATAAAGAGTCAACAAATTTTCTTTGGGAAAGCCCAACCTTGAGAAAAACCTAACAAACTTTTCTTCTTAGAAGAAGTTGTTCTTCAAGAATAATTACAATTCCAAAATATTCTAGGAACCTGTGCCAAAATCAAGTCAAAGATACTAGTCAAATCTTTGCCTCTTTAATTCACAGGGAATGTATCCTTTTATGCCTTGTATACTCAACTGCTTCACTGTGGACTTTTCCCTTCAGTCAACTGTACTAACTATTGAGAAACCTATAGGGCAATAGTTAGGATGATTTCTCTTTCTATGATAATTGCTTGTGATGTCTCTTTACTTATTAGCTTCTTCAATTATTATTATGTTTGTATATCATCAAACAACTACCAAAACAAGAAGAACAATAGTACACAAAAACACAAAATGTAGGCTGCAAGCTAGGGCCAAAACCTCTCCACTTGAGAGGAAAACCCGCAAATCTCCTCTCTTCTTATAGATTCTTCAATTGAGGAATTCCAAGACCTCTAGACCAAGACCAATACCCTCCAAGACCAAGTCCAACCTTTCTTGATGATGTGCTTCCTTTGTCCAAGTCAAACCCAGTCAAATCTCTTCCAGTAACACAACTTCGACCCCCAACTTCAGAATTTCGGCCTTTACTGCAGGTTTGAAATTTTCGACCCCCAACAACTGCTGCTCCTACCACACTTGTGAGCGAAATTAGCCTTCCAAGGCCTCCCAACAACTTCGCTTACCTTGCTTCATTGTCTAGGGATAGTAGATGACCTATTAGGTCCTTCTTCTAGCAACTATGATCCTCTTCCAACAGATAGAGAATTTTGACCTTGAAGCAACAAACCCGAACTTCACCTTTTCGCACATGTGAGAGAGAATTAGCCCAGAAACAATCTTTCTTCGTCCTCCTCCTTCTTCGCTAGCCTTCTTGTTCTTTTCCTTCGCTTGAATGAGTAAGTGATGAATGTGTCTCGAGGAGGTAGAGTTCCTTCCTTTATATAGGCTTCTCAAGGTGGACGTGGCTTCTCAAAATAGGCCGACATTTTAGCTACCACGCTGACTTGGTCTTGAAGGTTATTTTGACACTTTTAAAGACAAAAATAATTTTCTTTTCAAGTTACAATGTGCCTGATGGGGTTTTCAACTTACGATAATGACTCTTTTGACTTCTTGACCTAGGGAAAACCCTAGAAGCACTCAATGGGTGCTTGACCTCTAAAATAAAAGACCTTGAGCATGAAACTCATGCTCCAAAAAAACAATAATATTTTTTTTTTTTCATTTTGTAATATTCCTACATAGGAAATAAAATGATAATCAAAGCAAAAACTGACATGCACACACAAAATTCAAAAACATAAGTAGACACCCATAAAATCTCCAAAAACGCCATCTTATTGAGCAATTTTATTATATTTATGGAGCAATAGTACAATGGGGTGTGAAAGTAGTGCACCTGGGTTTGCCCCAATGACAAGCTTGACAAACCCCAGGTATGAAAATACAACACTCAGATGTGGGAATGAGCTGCCCTAGATATGCCCTGTGCTACCCTGGAGAACTGCTTTGTTTGATGGAAAGAAATTGTTGAAAGAGCCTCCTCTGGTGCTCAAAACATTCTGCAAAATTAGACCTAGGCTCCTCTCAACAAACACACCAAAACCCAGAAAGGGTTTAGCCTAGTTCTGACGCCTGAAATTGACCTCCAAATACCACGTCCTCCTCGATTCGCTGGAAAATACAACCTGTCTGGAAATTCACTGTAGTAGCCCTCCAATTACTCCAAAATGCTAAGCTTTACTCCCCCAGATGACTTCCTCAAATCCCCTACACAACCCAACTCCACAAATCCTCTCCTCAACTTGCCACGTGTGCCTAGAAACAGTCTCCTGCATAGGCCCTGGAGAAGAGAAATTCGTCTTGCGTTGAAGCAGCAACCTCTAATCCCAAAACTCTTCACAAGGCTTAGCCTACCCTTGGATCAACTACACTTAATTTCTCCCAGCAAACACCCCTTGGAAAATGGTTGAAAGTAGTGGCACTTGATCCTCTGCTGCGTCCTCCTGGAGCACGAATTAGCCGAGAGAAATCGCTGAAAGATGCTTCCAGAATTCCACAAATCTCCCTCCAATGTACTCGAAGTCCACCAAAAGAAGGGTGAGCTCTCCCCTTGGAAAGCTCTATGCTAAACAACAATGTAGCCCAACTAAACAACTTGAGCAACAAGATAATAGTTAGATTTATCAAAGACCCCAATAGCTGCTATGCCCCTTCTATTTATAATTTTGTCTTGCCTCCCCATGTGGTTCCCTCCATCAAGCATTTCAACCTCCCCACCTTAGCAATTCTATTTTTCCTCCAAGGGAGTGTGTTTTTCATGAGGGGTGGCCCCTACACACCACTATCCAAGTAATTCGACCTCCTCTCTTAAGTATTGTTTGCCCAAAAATTCATGGGTCCCACACATTAGCCAAAAATGCAAAATTGTGAATCCCCTTGAGCATAATTATTTTTAGGAAGGGACATGATAATCCTCCCCTTCCAAATGTTGCTTGTCCCCAAGCAACTGCAATGTCGAATGTTGAAGTATGTGCTCACCCTCCCAAGTAGCATCCTCATCCAGTAAGTTCCTCCAGCGTACCAGATACTCCTTGTTGGTTCTGCTCCTCAACTTCGTCTCTCTAGTTTCCAAGATGGCCTTCGGCTCCAACACTAAGTGGCCCTCATCATCAAGTGGGGGCAACTCTGTAACAAGTTACAACTATCAGATGTTGTCCCAACACCTTCTTGAGGCATGAGACATGGAAAACATTATGGACCTTGTTCCCAAGTGGAAGCTCCAACTCATAAGCCACCTCTTCAATCCACCTAATCATCCTGTAAGGCCCACAAAAACGTGGTTGTAGTTTTTCGACCACCCTTCTGCTTCAGTGTTGACTTCCTATACGCTGCTGTTGTTGTCACCTATTTTCGTAGGTACCCCTCCAACCACTTGTTGACAATCGCGATCTGCCTGTCCGTCTGAGTGTGATAAATGGTACTAGGAGTGAGCTTAATTCCCACTAGTCTGAAAAGATCCTGCCAAAATACCCCCATGAAACAACTATCCCTGTCACTAACTATGGTCTTGGGAAGACCATGCAGATGAAAGACCTCTCTGAAGAACAACTCTGTTACTTGTGAAGTTGAGTACCTGGCTGGAATAGCAAAGAAGTGTGCATATTTAGTAAACCAATCCACTACCACATATATACAATCTCTGCCCTACACTGCGGGAAGCCCCGTGATAAAATCCATAGAGATACTTTCCCATTCTCCCTTAGGAATGGGAAGTGATTGCAATAACTCGACTCGGTGGGTCAACTCTCCCTTGTTCCTTTGACAAGCCTCACACTCCTGCACATGCCTCAACACATCTCCTTTGAGGCCCTTCCACGTGAAACGTTCTTTGACTGTTCGATACGTTTTCAAGAACCCTTGGTGACCTAACAACAGGCATTCATGGGCTGCGTGGATAATCTTCTCCCTCAATTGTGACCCCGACACTAGAAATATTCATCGCTTGTAGTAGACGACTTCAACAATCACCCTACAACACTCATCAGCATGTGTACCCTCCAAGATCTCACATGCCTACTGATCTTTGGAGTACTCTACCAACGACTGCGCCTTCCAATCATGGAAAATGCATCCGCCACTACAATGTGCTTGCCCCTTATATACTCTATATCAAAATTGTAAGCCTGGACTCTGCTGACCCACATTTCTTGCTTGTCATTGAGGTCCTTCTTCCCTAGAAAATGGCGAAGATTGTTGTGGTCAGTCTTCACTCTAAACCTATTGCCCACTAAATATTGTCGGAGTTTGGCCAATGCATGCATAATGGCCAAAGCCTCCTTTTCGTAAATGGAATACGACATCTCATGTGGAAGGAGTTTATGGTTCTCAAAAGCGATGGGGTAGCCATCGTGTGACAAAACTGCGCCAACGCCTTCACCTGATGCATCATACTCCAAGGTAAATGGCTGAGTGAAATCGGGGATGGCTAATATCAAACAATTGCTCATCATCTCCTTGAGGTGTTCAAACGCTACTTATGCCTTATTTGTCCATGCGAAGGTCCCCTTCTTAGTCAAATCCGTGAGGGGAGTTGCTAACTGTGAGAAGCCCTTTACGAACTTCATGTAATAGGTGCATATGCCCACGAATCCCCTTAACTCAGTCACATTCCAGGGTACTGGCGAATCCCGAATGGCCCTAATCTTCTCCTCATGCACCCTCATGCCAACCTCCCCAATAATATGCCCCAAATATAACATCTCTATCAACCCGAACTCACACTTGGACAACTTGGTAAAGAACTGCTGCTCCTCTAAAATACGCAACACCACCTCCAAGTGCTGTAAATGTTCCTCCTAGGTCCTGCTATAGATCAAAATGTCGTCGAAGAATACCAATACAAACTTCCGCAACTGCCCATGGAACACATGGTTCATGTAGGATTAGAAAGTAGTCAGTGTGTTGGTTAGCTCGAAAGGCATAACCAGAAACTCAAAGTGCCCATAGTGACATCTGAAGGTTGTCTTGGGGATGTCCTGATCCCTCACTCCGATATGGTGGTACTCCGAACGCAAGTCTATCTTGGAGAAGTACTTGGCTCCTCTCAGCTCATCCAACAACCCATCTATGCATGGAATGGGGCAGCGGTTCTTCAATGTGTTTTTGTTGAGTGCTTGGTAATCTATGCACATGCATAACGTCCCATCCTTCTTCTTCACTTGGACAACTGATTAAGCGAAGGGGCTAGAGCTAGGCCTAATGTGCCCAAGTGCCAGCAACTCTTGAATGACTCTCTCAATCTCATCCTTGTAGGCCTTGGTATGTTTATATGGAGTGGTAATAACCACTTGCACCCCCCCCTCCTTGTAGGCTCTAGCTCAATCGTGTGCTCAAACCCTTGGTCAGGTGGCTGCCTTGGTGGTATGTCCCCAAACACTACTGGGTACCTGTCTAGGATGGCTTGTATGTCAGGGTGTGGTGGCTTGGACTGATACCCAGCCTCATAAATCCTCAACTCCTCCAGCCACTCAATGTCACCATGCCTCAGGTCAACCTTCATCCTGTGTGCTGAAACTGTCTGTGGAGGGTAAGAATGCATGCCCCGAAAAACAACTAATTTGCCATCCGACCCCATAAACTCCATCTCTAACTTCCTCCAATCAGTAGTGACTTGTCCAAGAGAATAGAGAAACTAGACACCCATCACCACATTGGTGTTAGGTACATCCACCACGAAGAAATGATCTGTTATTGAATAGTTCCCCATGGTCACTGTCAAAGCCGAAACATATTGTGTACACTGCATGGTCCTATCCCCCAGCATAACGACTGAGAACCCCTCAAACTCCTTGGTCGTGATACCTTGCCTCTGAACCATCTGTGCATCGATGAAACTGTAGGTGGCCCCATTGTTCACCAAAACTGAGACACGCTGCCCCTGCACTGTGCCTTTGATCCTCAACGTCAAGAATTTGGATGCAAGGATCCCTCCTACTGGTGTGAAAGGGGCCCTCTTGATGGTGGTGGTGGTCCCCTCGCCACATGTGTCACACTGTCATCTCTGCCTATTTCCAACTCTACGTCATCCTTCTAGTCATTGTCAGAGAAAACCTCAATGTAATAGGCCTTGCCCCCTGTGCATCTATGGCCTGGTGCCCAAGGTTCCTGACAGGTGAAGCATAGCTTCCTCCTCCAAAGGTCTCTCGTTGTCTCCTCATCCAATTGTCCACGCCCCTGGTTGGCTCTCGGTGGTGGAGCCCTAGTGTCCCTCCCCCTCTGCTGGAACACCTGTTTGGGTGGTATCTGCGTTTTGGTTCTGGGTAGAGTATCCTACAATTTCCAGGCTCTACCAACTGTGTCTTACAAAGTGGTGGGCCTGTTGGACCTCACCAAACCCCTTAGCGGCTCTGCTAGCCCCTCAAAGAACATGAAAACCCCATTGGCCTTTGATATATCGGGCACCGTCACTGACAATCTTAGAAACTTCGAGATATAAGCCTCGATACTCCTCGTCTTCTTTAGTTGTGTCAGCTCTCTAAAGTGTTCCTCCGAGTCTCTCCTCTCAAAGCGGTCCAACACCCTTCGAGTGAAATCCTCATAGGTCGTAACTCCTGTGTGCCCCATCATGGTCAACCAATGGAGCCACCAGTTATGGGCTTCCCCCTCTAGGTGCAATGTGGCAATTATGATTTCCTCCAACTCTATCATCTGATTGAGCTGGAAGTAGACATCTAACTTCTCAACCCATGCCTTAGCTGAGCTCTTTGGTGTGCCATCAAAAGTCGGGAGGAATAATTTGCCCATAGTGCGCTATAAGTGATGCCATGCATGTAGCCTCCTCCACTTTGGCCCTTGCTCCTATTATTGCCCTTCAACTGACAAAAGTCCCTTATGGTGATGGCCTCTTTGAAGTCGTGCCCATAGGACTGATACTCCACAAAGTAGTCCCCCATGGGCATCTCCTCTTGCCCTTGCAACCCTCTAGCATCGAATGCTAGAAATGTGGGGATGGTGGATTTGGGTGGCGTACTAGAAAAAAGCGGTAGGTTGGGTGTATTCAATGCATGGTGGTGCGAAGTACTTGAGTCTTCGCTTAGATGAATTTCTCCCTGAATCCCCTTTCCCTTATTGTTGCTGTAGTTTTGTTGCCTCAGTTCGTCAATGTGCTTAGACAGATCGTAGATGGCCTTCAAGAGGTGTTGGTCAAACTCCTCGTCTTTAGTCACCTTGTCTCTGCCATTATCCCTCATGTCTGGCCTCTCAACCTCTGGCTCAACAGTTATTGGGTCAGGAGTAATTTGTAGTTGCCTTTCTCTACTTCTGTACCTGTACATCCTGTAAGTGATGTTCTGCTTATCCTATGGTGTCATAGACTAAAGCTCTTCCACTAGTTGAGCCAAGATTTTGAGCTCCGATACCACTGTAATATTCCTACTTAGGAAATATAATGATAATCAAAGCAAAAACTGACATGCACACAAATTTTAAAAATATAAGTAGACACCCAAAAAATCTCCAAAAACGCTATCCAATTGAGCCATTTTATTATATTTATGGAGCAATAGTACATTGGGGTATGAAAGGAGTTCACTTGGGCTTGCCCCAATGGCAAGTTTGACAAGCCCCAGGTAGGAAAATACAACACCCAGATGTGGGAATGAGCTGCCCCAAATATGCCCTGTGCTATTCTGGAGAACTGCTTTGTTTGCGGGAAGAAACTGCTGAAAGACCTTCCTTCGGTGCTCAGAAAATTCTGCAAAATTAGCCCCGGGCTCCTCTCAATAAATCCACCAAACCCTAGAAAGGCTTTGGCCTAGTTTTGACCTCCGAAATTGACCCCCAAGTACCACGTCCTCCTCAACTGGCTGGAAAATATGGCTTGTCTAGAAATTCACTGTAGCAGCCCTCCAATCACTCCAAATGAGAGCTTTAATCCCCTGGATGAATTCCTCAAATCCCCTACACAACCCAGCTCCACATATCCTCTCCTCAACTCCCCACGTGTGCCTAGAAACAGTCTCCTTTGCACGCCCTGGAGAAGAGAAATTTGATTTGCCTTTAAGCAGCAACCTCTGGCCCCAAAACTCCTCACAAGGCTTAGCCTACCCCTGGAGCAGCTAGCTATACTTAATTTCTCCTGGCAAACAACCCCTGGAAAATTGCTGAAAAGAGTGGCACGTGATCCTCTACTGCATCCTCTTGGAGCACGAATTAGCTAAGAGATGGCTGAAAGATGCTCCCAGAATTCCACAAATCTTCTTTTAATGTAGCAACAAATTGATCTTCCTAGGGTGGCACTTGAAGTCCACCGAAAGAAGGGTGAGCTCTCCCCTTGGAAAGCTCTGTGCTAAACAACAATGTAACCCAGCAAAACAACTTGAGCAACAAGAGAATAGTTAGATTGGCAAAAGACCCCAATAGCTGCTATGCCCCTTCTATTTATAATTTTGATTGGCCTCCCCATGTGGGTCCCTCCATCAAGCATTTTGACCTCCCCACCTTAGCAATCCGATTTTTCCTCCGAGGGAGTGTGTAGTTGTTAATTTTAGGTATGTTCTATGCTTAGAGCAATTTATTTCTATTTTCACAGTTAGCTCAATATCTTTTCCAGATTAGCAATCACATTAGCACAATAGTAAATTGCAAATAGAACATAAACATAAATTGCAGAAGACAAGGCAAGACAAGAGGACAGAAGATGTGGCGCTAGCCAGAGACAAACCCCCAATGTGGTGAAACCCTTGATCAATTCTTCTTATATGTTCTTCAATAGTTCAATTGAGAGAGAGAAAGAGATAGTACATATACAACAAAAGTCAACACTTTGACTTATCTAAATAAGAGCATAGATCATCTCTAAGTAGATGATACATGAGGTAGCTGAACTCAGTTGAAGACATGTTGTTTCAACTGATTCTCCAAAGTGACTCCATCACCATGCTGCACCTATCATTGTGCTGCTCATCATCATGCTACACCTCACTGTGCTACACCATGCTGCACCCATCATCATTGTGCTGCATCTCATCATGCTTCACTAATCATGACTGTACCCATCATGGTACTGCTATACTATGCTGAGTTATGATATGCATTGCTGCTCCATGTACTTGCTACACCAAGTACCATTGATGTCCCAAGTACCATTGCTGCATCATGATTGCTGCACCATGTTCTATTGCTCCACCATGAACCATTGCTGCACCATGAACCTTTGTTTAGGGTATCATGGACCTGCGGCTAGGGCAGGATTTACCTGCGTATAATGGCAGTGTGTGGAGGCCTCCTCCACCGTGTTATATCTCCATTCTTGGACTGTGGCTAGACATCCTTTAGGCAACGTATAGAAGCAATTATCTTCTCTCTAGGACTGCGCGTAGACCATCCATTAGGACTGCGGCTAGGGCAACTTGATTTGCCTCTTTTCCTCTTGCGTCTAGGGCTTCATTCTGCTAGATTTCTTTTCTACTAAAACCCAAAGTGAGTGGAGAGAAATCAAGAGTGAAGTGTGTGTAAATGGCTCTCAAGTCACCTCCTTTTATACTAAAACGTTGAGCACGCGTGGGGGTTATTTGTTTGCTAGCCAACCTTGATGAATTGTCCCATAACACAAATAAATTCATATCTTTGTGAATACTTATCAGAATTGGATTATCTTTAGATCAATCCTACACCTCTCGAGGGGATCCAAGAAAAATATTAGCTGCCATAAATAAGATGACACATATGGAGTTTGGCCCTAATTGCCAATTTTAACAGTAGTTCATGAGGGTTGGTCCCCACATACCACTATCCAAGTAATTTGATTTCCTCTGCTAAGTATTGTTTGCCAAAAATTCGTGGGTCCCCCACATTAGCCAAAAATGCAATTTAAGAATCCCCTTGAGCATAATTATTTTTAGGAAGGGACATGACACATTTTATAAAATACATGAACCAAAGGTACATTTCATATTTATGAAGAGCGAACCTAGTTACACATTTTTCAACACTCCCTCTTAACTAGGGAGGTATTCATAAATGGTACATGGACATTCTCAATTTGAAGAGATTTCATAAGAAGAGTTGGATTGGTAACCCATCTGTTTAGCATCATAACAACCAACATTGTCACATAGCAAGGCCTTGACTAACAACTCTATCTCTCCACAACGTCAGAGCACAATGTTGGCGAGACGAATGATTTATAGACACCATCATCATTGTCTTTCAATGCACATACCCCACCTGGTGTTCACAGAGTATGTCCTTCCTTGGACTATTCTTCTCTTGGATAGCTAGTCCTAAAAAAAATCGGTCCTCGACTACTCTTATCTTGGATGCCCTAGCTCATCCTCAAAGAGTATCGGATGCCAAATGCTTACCTAATCCTCCATTTTGTCTTCCCAAGTGAAGATAAGAATGATGTGCCTATCTCTCCCTCTCAACCAGGGAGGATATGTCAACCAAACCAAACTTGTCTCTCAAATACACAAGCTTCTTATTAGGAAGAGATTTTGCCAATATGTTAGCTACCTGCTCATCGGTGGATATATATACTGTAGCTGTAACACACCATCTTGTACTAGATTCCAAATTTAGTGATACTTATTTAAATGCTTTGTCTTTCCATGAAACAATGGGTCTTCAGACAATTTTATACAACTGGTGTTATCAATGTATCACTATAGGGTCCATTGGTCCTTCAAACAAGTTAGATAACAACGTCCTCAATCAAGCAACTTTTCTTCTTACTTCACAGGCTGCAATATATTCAGCCTTAACACTACTCAAAGCAATCAAATCTTGCTTTCTGCTCATCCATGGGACCATGGAGGATCCCAAACTAAAACATCCTCCTTGTAGTGCTCCTTCCATCCTGCTCATTACCTTCCCAGTCAGAATCTGTATATCCAATCAAGTGGACATCATTCCTCCTTTCATATATCAGGCATTAGTGGATTGTTCCTTGTAGATATCTCAAAATGTGCTTGCTGCTATCCAATGATCATTCTTTGGCCCCACTTGGAATTGACTAAGAACATTCACTGCAAAACATATGTCTGGTCGAGTATTCAGCAAGTACATCAGTGATCCAATCAATTGTCTATACATGGTTGGATCCACTGGGCTAGATTCAAAACTGCCTAGTCTTTTCAAGTTTGTGATCATCGAGGTTATCGTTGGTTTGCAATCCATCATGTCAAACCTCTTCAACATCTCGATCACATACTTCCCTTGACCTAGATAGATCTCATAAGGTCCCTGCTAGACTTTTAGTCCCAAATAGTAGTGCATCAGCCCAAGATCCTTCATATCGAATTCTGCTACTAGCTGCTTCTTGCATTCTTGGATTCAACCTTCTACACCTGTCATGAGAAGATCATCCACATACAGAAGAATAATCACAAGCTCACCTTTTACAACCTTGATGTAGAGATTCGAATCAACATAACTCTTTGTGAAGCCCAATCTTTGAAGGTATGCATCCGTCTTTGCATACCATGCCTTTGGTGCCTACTTAAGGCCATATAATGCCTTCTTCAACCTGCAAACATATGCCTCTCTATCTTTGACTTCAAATCCCAAGGGTTGCTATATCTAGACTTCCTCATCAATTGTGCCATTCAGGAATGCAGTCTTAACATCCATTTGATATATATTCTATCCCATCGATGCTGCCAAAGAGACCAATGATCGAATATTTTCCTACCTTGTTGTTGGAGCAAATGTCACTTCATAATCGATGCCTTCTTGTTGAGAGAAGCCCCTAGGCACAAATCTTGCCTTATACTTGTCAATACTTCCATCTGCCGCATGTTTAATCTTGTACAACTGCTTGGAAGTTATCACAGACTTGTCTTCAGGCCTAGGTACGATCTCCCATACCCCATTCTTCATTATCGATTGGTATTCTTCGTTCATAGCATCTTTCCATTCTTGATGATTGACAACTTCCTCAAAAGTGGATGGCTCTGCTTCTGTTAACTTTGTCATATATGCTGCATACCTTGAATATCTTTTGGGCTTCTTGCTTCTTCTAAATGTGCCTTTAGCTGCTCTGTGACCCTCTGCATCTAATAGGGTGGATTTCAACCAAGTAGGTCTCTTTCTAGTCTCGGGGATTACCACAAGTTGTATAGGTTCACTAGGACCTTCATCTTCATGATTTGATTCTTTTGCCTCCCTAGTAACTTCCTCTTCAAGTACCAGAACTTCTTCATCATCAGAGTCCATAGGGAGATCCTTTGATTTCTTGAATGCAATACTTTCGTGAAATATCACATATCGACTGACTTCTATTTGGTGTCCTTCTTTTATGTAGATCTTATAGGCCTTAGAGGAATTATTGTAGCCAACAAATGTTCCCTTCATGCTTGATGGATCCAACTTCTTTCTCTTGTCTTTCGGTATATGAATATAGATAGGACAACCAAAAATTCGAAGATGATCCACGCTTGGTTTCTTCCCAGTTAATTCTTCTTCAGGAGTCAAGTTATCTAGTGAACCATGGGGACTTCGATTTTGTATGTATACAACTGTGTTTGTTGCTTCTCCCAACATAGATTTCGACAAATCTTGATCATGTAGCATCACTTTTACACTTTCTTCAATGGACCGATTCTTTCGTTCAACAACTCCATTTTGCTTGTGATTTAATGGGACTATTAGGCTTTAGCTCCCTCTTAATCCTAGACTCCTTACAGAAGGCTATAATTTCCTTGGATGTATATTCTCTTCCATTATCAGACCTTAATATCTTGACTCTCCTTTCTGTAAGGTTCTCTACTTCAACTTTGAATTCTTGAAATTTGATAAAAACTTCATCCTTGGATTTCATTAAGTAAACCCAAGTTGTCCTTGAATGGTCATCTATAAAAGTGATAAAATATAGATGATCTCCAAGCGACTTTGGAGTATAGGACCGCAGACATCAGAATGAATAAGACCCAAGATTTATTTTGACCTTGAAGCATTGCTTCCAAATTGTATCTTGGTGTTCTTACCCAATGCACATCCCTTGCATACTCCTTTATGATCTTCTTTCGGTTCGGGGATGCCATTCACTATTAAATTTAGGGTTAGTAGGATCTTGTAGTGAAGATGACCAAATCTTCTATGCCAAAGTTCACATGGGATAACTTCAATGTGAACCATTGCTTGAGCAAAGGGAGTTAACACTCTGTAGAGTCTTCCTTCATGGATCCCAATCATTCTAGCATCTTCTATGCTTGAGTTTTTGCCTCATACTACAAATTTTCCATCAATGAAAGCAACTCTATCACCCTTGTCTTCTAGACATGAAATGGAAAGTAAATTCTTGTGCAAACCTGGAACAGACAAGATATTGTTGAGATGATGTTTCCTCCATTCTCCAACTCAATTGAAGTTGATCCAATTCCTCTCATAGGGTAGCTTTTATTATGACCAAGTTCTATTGAGTAAGAGGACTTCCCTTTTGATCTTGTTTTCAATTGCTTATGTTGACTAGTCATATGCCTTTATGCTCCATTGTTGATCACCCAAATATTCTCATCTTGAAATGTGCCAGTGAGTGCTGAGAATAGTCCATCTTTTGTAGATGTCTTGGTCACTTCCTTCTTAGAAGAAAATAGGGTATCCCATACTTCTTTGATGCCCTTCTTGAGTTGACTTGCCACCTTCATACACTTCTTTAGGAAATGCTTCAGTGTAGTAGAGATCTTCATTATGCCCTTAGCCAACCTTAGCTCTGATACCATGTTGAGAAATCTATAGGGCAATAGTTAGGATGATTTCTCTTTCTATGATAACTGCTTGTGATGTCTTTTTATGTATTAGCTACTTCATTTAGTATTATGTTCGTATATCATCAAAAAACCGCCAAATAAGAAGAACAATAGTACACAAGAACATGGAATGTAGGCTGCAAGCCAGGGCAAAAATGTAATGTTCCTAAACAAGAAATTAAGTGATCAACAAGCAAGCAAACAATCTAGCAATCAGAAAAATGAAATACACATCAGGCACCCATGAAAACGCTAGAAATAGAGAATTGCTGAGCCATTTTATTAAATCTTGAAGGGAAAATACAATGATGAAGAGAATGGTGCACCTGGGCTTGTCTCTAAGGACAAGCGTGACAAAACCCATGTGAGCAAATGCTGATCTGAAGGTTGCCCAACTGCTGCACCAAAATTGCTCTGCGCTTCCCAGAAATTGCGCTATTTACTGGAATCATTGCTTCCCGTGCTCAGAAAATTATAAGATTTCAGCTCCCGGATCCTCAGCCAAAACCCACCAAAACCCAGGAAGGGTTTGGCCTAGTTCAGACTTCTGAAATTCGACCCTCAAGGAGCCCAACCTCTGTTGCAACTGGTAAACTCGGCCTACTTGAGTGAAGTTGGGAAACCTCCCAAAAACTACCCCAAATCATTGGATGAACCCTCCTATGAATTTCCTTCCTTTCCAACTGGGATTCCAGTGCTGTGGCTCTTTCCCTCAAGACCCACGTGTTGCCCAGACTGGCCCCCTGCACTGTCCTCCAAGATTGGAATTCGAACTGCTTGTTTGCTACACTCCCTTGCTCCAAAACTTCTCCCGAGTGCTGACTCAACGATGTCCTTGGAATCTCCTTGTTTCTCTAGCTAATCGCTGGCCCAATGAAGCTCTCCCCTCAACTGCGTGTTCTGTATTTGCTGGCCCAAAAATACGCACTTCTGGATGATGGCTGAATGGATTGGCTGTAAATACCCCCTGGTGCTCCTCAAGATGCTATGAAACTGCCTTCCTAGGGTGGCACTCGTAGTCCCCTGAAGGTAAGGTTGAATCTCCCGCTTGAGAGATTCGTGGTTGAATAGCAGTTGACTCGGCTAAGCAGCTCGAGCAAACAGTGAAGTAATTTTCGATATGCAAGAGTGAATGAATGCCCAAGTGAGGAGCTCTTCCTCTTTATGACTTCGCGGGCCTCCCTTTGCCTCATGTGGGCCCCTTCAATAGCTATACGAATTCCCTCTAAGGCAATTCGAATTGCCTAGTACGCTTTCCCACGTGGGTGGCCCTCACCTTCCACTAGCAAAATATTCAAGCCATAATTCTCCTAGGTCCCTAAGTTGAAATTGCTTGGGTCCTTTTCCTTAGCAAAATTGTACAAAATTGTGTAGAGACAAAGCTTGTTACAAATTCTTTTGGGAAGGGACACGACAAAAAACCTCTCCACCTGAGAGGAAAACCTGCAAATCTCTTCTCTTATAGATTATTCAATTGATGAATTCCAAGACCAAGATCAATACCCTCCAAGACTAAGTTCAACCGTTCCTGATGATGTGCTTCCTTTGTCCAAGTCAAACCTAGTCAAATCTCTTCCAACAACACAACTTCGACCCTCAGCTTCAAAATTTCGGCCTCTACTACAGGTCTGAAATTGTTGGCCCCTAGCAAATGCTGCTGCTACCACACGTGTGAGAAAAATTAGCCTTCCAAGGCCTCCCAACAACTTCGCTTGCCTTGCGTCCTTGTCTAGGGCTATTAGATGACCTATTAGGTCCTTCTTCTAACAACTTTGATCCTCTTCCAACAGATAGAGAATTTCGACCTTGAAGCAACAAACCCTAGCTTCACTTCTTTGCCCGTGTGAGAGAGAATTAGCCTAGAAACAATCTTTCTTCGTCCTCTTCCTTCTTCGCTAGCTTTCTTGCTCTTCTCCTTCGCTTGAATGAGTGAGTGATGAATGTGTCTCAAGGAGGTCGAGTTCCTTCCTTTATATAGGCTTCTCAAGGTGGATGTGCCTCCTTAAAATAGGTCGACTTTTCAGTTGCAAAGCTAACTTGGCCTTGAAGGGTATTTTGACACTTTTAATGAAAAAAATAATTTTCTTTACAAGTTACAAAGTGCCCGATGGGGTCTTCAACTTATGACAATGACTCTTTTGACTTCTTGACCTAGGACAAACCCTAGAAGCATTCAATGGGTGCTTGACCTCTGAAATAAAGGACCTTGAGCATGAAACCCATGCTTCAAAAAAACAATAATAATTTTTCTTCCATTTTACGAAATACAAGAATCAAAGGTACATTTCATATTTATGATGACCAAATCTAGTTACACATTTTTCAACACTAACTAGCCTCAAAACTTGCTATTCAAACCTATTTTATAAAACATTCCTCATTTACATGCTCAACAAACCACCTTTCATAGAACAACAACCCCTTAAATCTACCTCGCTAGCTTCTCTAAGGTCTTGAGGCACCTTGACCCCTTCTGCCCACAGATCTGATGCTTTTCAACCTCTTCTGCTCACCACTTGAGGCCTTTCAGCCCTATTGAACTTAGCTTGAGGCCTTTTGGCCTTCTGTTATAGTTCTGAGGCCTTTCAGCTTGCTTCTAGGGTTTTGACCCTCTTCCTGGTCTTATGTGAAACACAAAAATTTCGGCAGCTTCCTTTTCCTTCATACAATAGACAAAAACCTCCCTTTTTGTCCAACCAACAAACAAAAAATCCTTCGTTCAACAGACAAGATACTTGGCCCTCTTTCAAAAATCTACTAGTCACTTCCTTAGAGAGATTTGCTCCAACGTGCCCTCTTCTTGAAGATTTGCAGCTCTCTCTTAGGCTTGCTATTGTTCACAAAGATGACGTTCAAATTGGTCAAAGTGGAGGAGGTCATCTTGTATTTATATTAGTTAGATGGGGTGACTTCTGACCAAAAGTAACTCCCCTACACTTGTGGGGCCGATCTGACTTTTAGGGCCTACATGCATCCCAAAATAATAATTTTAAATTTTCATTTTGTACAATTTTCTGTTGCCGACTTGTGAGGCCTTTTGGCATGCGGCAATACCTCCCGATACTACAAAAAGTCAACGTTTTTGGGGTTATGGAACAACAAGTATCAAACAAATTTAAAAGTACATTGATTGTACCATATGGAAAAGATGCCAACTTTTGTACTAGTGATGATTTTTTGTATAGCAAAGACCAATATCGCTGAATCTTGCTACTATGGCGTGAACTTCACTTTTGGTTATTGCGAACTCTATATTGTATCATATGTCATATTTATGTTTGGTTAAGGCTGACCTAATTAATGCAGGCTCCTAACTCCTTGTGGGGGAAGCATCCTATCCCTTGAGTTGTGTATATAAACCATCTCTTATTTGCAATATTTTATTCAAGTAGATTCTTTTCCTATCTTTAGTAAATTGTTATGCCTAAGGGTGCCATCAAAGTTTTGTACTATATTGTACTTTGTTTATTTCTCTTTTCAGGGCACTGATGCTCGGGCGATTTCTCTCTAGTGCACTTATGCTTTTATTCTCTCTATAGAATTATTTTATGTTAGTGCTGGTTTATTCTCTTTATTACAGAATTAGGATTTTGTGGGTTTGTTCCATTCGGTCCTCTCCCTTTCTCTCTTATCAATATCATCACTTATTTTGCCTTAGACACCCTCATAGGCCATGGCTATATGACGATCTTGTCAACATCGAAGTGGGACAATGCCAATGTGAGCTATATTGGTTAAAAGAAAGCCCTCAATGGGGCCTCATCATTGCAGATGTTGGTGTGTAAGTGAGGGGTGGCACATTAGATCAATGTGACCTCTTTTCTCATATCTAAGTTGCCTTTAATTGATTTAAATACGAGATTAAATTTTTGCTGGCTTATCATTAATTTCTTTTTGTATACAGTTGCTGCCTGAATCCACACTTGGGATTATCGTGGAGAAAATTTTGAACTCCACTTGGTGTGGCCTTGGGGGCAAGTTTCGAGTTGAGTTGCTATGACTCAAATCTCTACTCCTCCGTCTAAGCTAACTCTTAGCGAGGCCAAGGGGGGTGGACCGTACAAAAATAACTAAGGCTTAACTAATCTATGCTAGACAAGTTAAGTTCTAGGAGTTAAGACTAAGATACATCCAATTTAATATGTGAATTGCAACAAATATATTCAAAGCGTCAATTTCATGAGCATGATAACAATAACCATCTAGAAGTAGAGATATTGCAATAATGAACAAGATGAAGCAAAAGTAGACCAGTGCCAAATATAAAGTACTTGCAAAAATAAATATTCCAAGTGAAGAAGATGACTTTGAAAGTAAAGCTTGGAAGTAGATACTCAAAAGATAAATGCCCAAATGTAAATGTTTGGAAAGTAAATATGGCAATAAAGGACAAGCAAGTACAAAAATGCTCAATATGGAATGCTTAGAAATGTAAATACTTGAAAAGGAAAGTACTTGGAACAAAATGCTTTGTAAATGAGATGTATATACTTGAAGTAATGACAATTGCCCCAAAAAGATAGACAAAAGTTGTAAAATAAGAAGGCAAATGATATAAAAATTCAAGTACCAATGCTGCAAAATGAATGTAGTGAAGTGTGGTCTTGGTTTATTTTAAGTTAGTTAAGTTAGTTGTAAGATTGAAGCAAGTTGCAATTGAACTCCTTCCCTAGGCCTTGTCCTCGTCGGGGCCCCAATCTCAAAGTAAGAAGACTTAGGGGAAGAAGTGTCCCTAAGTTACCACTTCAATCAACAAGTTGGAGGTAAATTAATTATTGCAAAAAACAAAACTAACTATTGGAATTGAAAATGGATCTAATCTAGAGAATTTCTTGAAATGCAAAGTAAAATAACTAAATTAGATTGCAAATGAAAGGGGATTAAGCTACACTAGATTGTTGCTATGAAATGAGAGTGGATTGCATGAAATAAGTAAATCGCAAGCTAAACCAGGTTGCATGAAATAAAAAATTAATCAACTACTCCAGTATGATTATTCTATTCTACTTTAGTTTGACAAGAAAAGATAATCGTCAAGAACAACACAAAAGACACTTTACCAAATGGGGAAGGGGGGGTGCTTAGCGGAAAAATCACCTAACTCCCAAGAAAAAGGTGTACTTGTTTATTAAACCCCCTTATAGAATGGGGAATGGAGAGGGAGAGAGGTTACAATGAATGCCTTTTGACAAAGGGATTTAAAGAAATGATTTGAATAGAGCTTACAATAATTTCCCTTGATAAATCAAAGGGATGAAATGCTCCGCCAAAAGTTGCAAATTAAAAGCAATTTGAAAAGGTTACAATGGGTCCTCTGGAGAACTTAAGAGGTGAAGAGAATCTCTCTTGAAGTTACAATAAGTCCCTTGGAAAACCAAGGGAACAATTAGGAGTATTGCTGGTTTTTTTACAAGTGGTGGTTCATAAAAGCCTTTGGGTGCTCCAATCTTCAAAATTGGCACAACCAATTAACATTCCCCTTTGTGCTCCAATCTTCAAAATGGGCCTGCAAGAAATCAGCAAACAATGCAAAGTAAAAGATCCCCAAATCAACCTTCGAACATCCACAATAGTTAGTACAAAATACAAAGGTTACTCTAAAATATCTAAATGAAATATAGATAAATCAAAGGAAATCCCCACTCTAAAACAACCAAGAAGAACTGAGTTTATTAAGATTTTCTTGGCTGATTTGTGACTGTTAGGATAGCCACAAATATAAGCCTTCAACTTGCTAGATATTCAATGAAGATCATAATTAAAGTAACCAAAGGAATATTTGTTTGAATGAAGGCAGGGTAGGTGTGGGGCTGCTTGAAAGCCCTTTTTAGATCCTTCTTTTGGAGCCCTTTGGGTGGTCCTTTGATGAAACTGAGATGTGTGTTCCTTGAAGAGCTTGGAGGTGGCTAATGCAGCTGAGAATGTCCCCAACTCCAAAGCTTTGGGTAACTTGCATCACACTAATAAAAACCTTGCATTACAAAATTAATATCATAGGGGAATTGCTTATATGATGGCAAGTTTGGACATGCTGTTCAACCGAGAACACACATATCCCAATTAAACTTATGATACAAGCAAGCCCAAGAAAGCTACAAGTACTTGTGGCTTTCTTCCTTGGACAACATTGCCCTTTAGCTAAGATACAAAATATTGAAAGCAAATAAAACAATTGAAATAAACACAATGTCACCGCAAGTATGCAAGAAAAATCAACACAAGCTCAACATCATTGGACCTCCAAAGTCTTCCTTATTATATAATGCATAAAGCAATTACAAAGTCTGGCAGTGTACCAAGCTCCAAGCTTCCAATCATGGGAGAATGAGCAAATGGGAGCTTTATTTATACAATTTGTGGGAGCAAATCCCAAGAAGAAGATGATCAACAAGTGAAAGATGGTGGAGATCTCAATGCAAAGTTGAATTACAAGTGTTCCTTGACTACTGTAGGTGTCACCCTTTGCTGGCAGTGTAGATCCCCGTCCAATTGTGCGAGTTACAAATGTGTCCTGTAGGTGGTAATGTATGGATATGGGCTGCCAAATGTGATAACAAACCATGAGTGACAATCCCTATAATATCCCTAAGGAAATTT